>ML104387.1:97955-315969 GCA_003697995.1 Taxidea taxus jeffersonii
CGGCTCAGGCGGGACCCGAAGCGCGGCTCCCGGCGGCGGCGGCGGCGGCAGCGGCGTGGTCCCGTCCGGGCGGGTCCTGCGGGACAAGACGGGGAGCCGGTCACGGGGCGGGGCGGGGGGCGGGGGAGGGCGGGGAGCGAGCGCGCAGCCTTCGAGGAGCCGGGCTCGGGGCCGGAGGGGCGCGGAGCCCGCGGAGAGACGGGGCCCGGGGGCCCTGAGCGCGGGCCACCGAGGGCGCACGGGCCGCCGGCCCCGCAGCGCGCTCCCGCCGCGGGCTGACTCCCCGGGACGGAGCGGGCTGCGGCGGGGGGCGCGCGGCGGCCGGCCCTCACTCACTCACCATGCCCGGCTGCGACTGCAGAGGCGGCGGCGGCGGCGGCGAGGGGGAGCGCAGCGGCCGGAGCGAGCGAGCGAGCCGGGAGCCGCCGGCCGGCCGCCTGCACTAGTGCCGGAGCGCGTGCGGGAGGGAGCGAGGGAGACACACGCACTCACACACCCGCACACGCGGGAGCGCCGCGCGGGGAGGGGAGGCGCGAGGGGAGGGGAGGGCAGCCGCTCACCGCCGCCCACGTTCACACGCCCGGGCGCCCGGGGGAGGGGGCTCCTCTTCGCTGCTCCCCCCTCGCGGCGGCACTTGAAGCTCCGCGTCACCAGAGCCCAGGACTCTGCTTCTTCGAAACGGCCAACCCGGCGGCGGAGAGGGGCCGGGAGCTGGGCGGGAGTGTCCCCTCTGGAGCCCGCCCGCGGCTGAGCCGGACCTCCGCTCCCTTCGCCCCGTCCGGCTCTGGGCCAGGCTCCCGACACCTTCCCGAGCCCCGGGCCGTGCGCTGCCTGAGCGGGGACTTGGGGGATCTGCAAGCCTTTGCCTCTCCCTAGTGGCGACGCTCGCGGCGGAGGGAGGAGGCCAAACCCATTGCTACAGGTTCCTAAACTGAGACCTGGGGTCAAGTGGCTTGTCTGACGTTACAGGGCTGCCAGTGAGCTGGGCCGCACTGTCTCCCCTACGGCGCTCTCCTTTCCACCCGCCAGCGACGCGGACAAGGACGCAAGCCCTGGATGGCTCATTTTATTGCCTCTTTCCGGAGCTTTTCCCAGAGTACTGGGGCAGAGTTAGAAAAGCTGCCAGAGCCTCTAAGACTCAGCTTTGAAATCCCTCCGCTGTAGGTGAAGGGGTAGGGGTGCCGAGAGGGAGGTGTTCCTGTGTGCTTGCTCATCGGATCTGTGACATGGAGTCCCTGTGGCATGGAGTCCCCGGGTCAAACTCTAAGCCTTGAGGCCATCCCAAGAGGGAGTCCTAATCATCGTCTTTGGCATGCGCCCACGGGAGGAGATGGGGGAAATGAGAACACAAAGCAGGGACCACTGCCAAAATTCTGCCTGCCTGGCCTGGCCTTTTCTGCAAGTGCCGGTGTGTTCAGGTTGAAGGCAGGGGCAGTTGTCAGTGTGGGCAGTAGAGATTGTGGGAAGGCTGTCCATGAAGTCCCACTGGTGCCTGATCCAAACCGAGGATCCCCCCATGCCGAAAGACAGAGAGCCTCTGCTTGAAACTTCATAATAGATAAGTTGGAGCGGGAGCCCAGATCCCAAGGCACCAGAGGCAAACCCTGGGATGCCTTCCCTCCTTCTTCCTCTGCACTTCCTCTCATTCTCTCAACTGCATCTCCCCTGCCCCCTCTTCTTAATGCTTCTGTTCAGTAAACACCTATGTAGTGCCTGCCCTCCACCAGGCACTGGTAAGTGCTGGAATAAAAGATGAGTAAGCCTGGCCCCTTCCTCAAGGAGGCAAGCTTGCAGAGCACTCCAGAGACAGCTCACCAAAGGTTTACTGTGTCCGAGGTCACATCCCATATAAAGATGGGCACAGAAGGCTCTGAGAGCGCAGGTGCCAGGCTCCTAGCCTAGCCCTGGAAGGGCAAGGTCAGGGTCAAAGGCAGCTTTCTCCATGAGTTAATGAGCAGAATCTTGAATGAATAATGAAGAATTAATGCAGCAAACAGAGGGGAAGGACACGAGCAGCAGAGGGAACATCATTAGCAAAACTGGAAAGATGCAAAGCCCTGTGGGGGGGGTGTGAGCAAGACGTGTAGCAGTTGAGCAGAAACTCCGAGGGAAGCTGGCAGGAGGGCACTGTATCTCCTGCCAAAGAACTTGAATTGATTCTGTGGTTGACGGAGAGCTATTGGTGGGTTCGACTCAAGGGGAAGCCGCTGTCAATTTACACATTTGCTGGCTCTCTAAGTCAGCTGGAGTAAGGAGTGCCACATGGGAGAAGAACAATTTGGAAACTGCTCTGGGGACCCAGGTAAAAGTTGACGAAGGGCCAAAGTAGAGTATTGGAGGTCGGTGCCCACCGTAGAGAATGATTGGCATGGTCGAAAGAGCAGGTGCGGGACAGCATTAGCAATGGACATGCTGAAAGGGTATGTGCTACGGTGAGTGCGGTGAAGTGTGTGAGCCTGACGATTCACAGACCTGCACCCCTGGGGCAAATAATACATTATATGTTAACAAAAATAATTAATTTTAAAAGGGGGCACCTGGGTGGCTCAGTGGGTTAAGCCGCTGCCTTCGGCTCGGGTCATGATCTCAGGGTCCTGGGATCGAGCCCTGCATCGGGCTCTCTGCTCAGCGTGGAGCCTGTTTCCCCCTCTCTCTCTGCCTGCCTCTCTGCCTACTTGTGATCTATCTGTCAAATAAATAAATAAAATCTTTGAAAAAAAAAAAAAAGAGTCCAGGGGCACCTGGGTGGCTCAGTGGGTTAAGCCGCTGCCTTCGGCTCAGGTCATGATCCCAGGGTCCTGGGATCGAGCCCCGCACCGGGCTCTCTGCTCAGCAGGGAGCCTGCTTCCCTTCCTCTCTCTCTCTGCCTGCCTCTCTGCCTACTTGTGATCTCTGTCTGTCAAATAAATAAATAAAATCTTTCAAAAAAATAAAAATTAAAGAATTAAAAAAAGAGCCTGAAGCAGAACTATTTGGTACCAGGGCTCCAAGCTCAAGAACACAGAAAAGGAAAGCATATCCTTTTGGGAACCCTAACATAGGCATATATGTCTGGAAATCATAAAAACGTATTCTTGACCTTTATACTATGTGCAATTCTTTTTAAATATTTTATTTACTTATTTTAGAGAGAGAGAGGGAGAGCGTGTGCCTGTGAACAGGGGGAGGGGCCGTGGGAGAGGGAGAGAATCTCAAGCAGGCCCCCCTGCTGAGCACAGAGCCCCAACACAAGACTGTCGACCCTGAGATCATGACCCGAGCTGAAATCAAGAGTCAGATGCTTACCCGACTGAGCCACCCAGGCGCCCCACTCTGTACAATTTCTAAGTCATCTCCTGCCTTTTCTCCTCCTTGAGCTTTCACCTTCCCTTTCCTTATTCCACGATTGCCCATTCCATATCTGGGAGCTTCCTAGCAAGGGGTAGAAACACGTTTTCCTCATGTGGCACTCTAACAAGACTTGATCAGTGGTACTGAGTAAGGGAGATTGATTTGGACCTCAGATCGTCCCCCCACACAAATGTGATCTGAACCCCTGTGCTCACAGAGGGTAGGGTCAGCAAACCAACAGAAAATAACAGTATCTCAGAGTTGGACAGGATCTTCAAGATTATTCATTCCAACCCTTATGCCAGTGCATTATATATAATATGTGTAGTGTATATATATAAAATAAATATATATAACCATATTATATATATATATATATATATATATATATATATATATATATATATCCTACCAATATCCATTTGCCTCCCAACATCTATTTTTCTCCTTTCTCTTTCTGGTTTCAATACCTGAATTGTTGACAGGATGAAGGTGTCCTTCCTTTGTGGATTGAGCTTACCTAAAAGCAGAGAAGAGGTATCTTTTTCAACATCTATACCGACTTCATCCATTTCTGGCCAACGCAAAGTGAGGGAAGTGTTGGGAGCATCTGGGGAAATTTTCCTTGCTCTGAAAAATAGTGGTCATGCCTCTGCTTTTTCGAGTGCTGTTTCTGTGAATGTCCCAAGCTCACAGGGAAGTGCCAGGCTGGGGTGTGGGGGAACCAGTCCTTAGTCGAAGCTGGTATCGACTTTGATCATCATTAGTGCGGCTCACTGCCTTTCTCTACCTTCTAGGCTTATAGTAGAATGGCAATTTCTGGAGTAGGAGGGTCGGCAAATCGTGGGCAGAAATGATTTGTGTTATTTTTGAACCAGAGCATTTAATCACCGCTTCAAGACTCTCTAGGGTTCCCATGTTCCTCTGGCATGGTGATCAGCAATGTCCTATGTGGGAGTGGCTTTGTCAGCCTGGAAGTGATGACAACAGGGACGCCCCCCTCCCCCGTTTAATAAAAATGGTGCCTGGCCGTGGGCATGAAGTAGAAATATACTTCTTTTCCTTAAAACGCCTGGAACTGTGTCTGTTACCGCAGCATATCCTAGCCCATCCTGATTTATACACAGAGGATGATGGATAGAAGGATAAGAACATTATCATCTTGGATCTGTGCCCAGGGCTCTCACAACTGTGGTCTTCCAGTAACGGGAAATAATTAAATTCCCTTTTACTGAACCCTCTTTGAATCCAGAATTTCTCTAACATGCAGCCCAAAGCGTCCTAATGAATATATTATGTATTTTTCGTCTCCATTCTGACTTTCTCTAGGATTTCTGGCTAGCTATGCAACTTTGAGCAAATCCTACCCTTTCCATGGAATTCAGTTTTCTCCTCCGTAAAGTGGGGAGCTAAGTGGAGGGAACGTTTCTACAAGCCTCCTCCATCGTATCTCCTCACTGTGAGTCTTTACCATGGTCCCCAAGTTTTAGGCATGGTCTCATGGCTCTACGTGATCTGCTTGCTCTCCTACTGTTCTTCAAAGCTCCTGTCCTCCTCTTCTCTCTTTACTCACTCTCTCCATCTGCAATGGCATCCTCGCTCTTCCTCAAAGACTTTCCCCTTGCTCACTGCCTGGGAACCCTTCAGGCCCCGATGTATGCAGGATTTTTTTTTCTCCAATCTCCCTACATTTCTGCTCAAGCATCACTTAGAGAAGCTCCCCTGACCTCCTGATGAAAACAACACAACCACCACACAACTACCCGCCATTTCTCCTTCCCGTCGTGGCATTCATCACTACTTGCTACATAATCATTTAGCCTTTTTTTGTTGTTGTTGTTCAAGTTCTCAGGGCACCTGACTGGCTCAGTTGCAAGAGTGTGTGACTCTTGATCGTGGGTTTGAGCCCCACATTGGGTATACAAATTACTTAAATAAAGAAAACTTTAAAAAAATTAAAAATAGATACAAGTTCTCTTCTTACCTGCCACTGGAATGTCCGCTCATGCTTAAAGGTTGCTGCTGTTTTGTTGACTGCTGTATTCTCCATGCCTGGAACAACGCTTGGCACACAGTAGGCTGTAGTGGGCACAGAAGGACACGTCTCCAGCTGTCTTCTCCTCTAGGGACACGGGCTTCTCCTGCAGGAACACAGGCTTCCTTCCCTGAGTGGCCCACATCCAATGACTAATCAAATTGCAAGTACAAAGGCCTAGCTATTTTACCCCAATGGAGGAACTCTGATGGGCCATATTTTCCCCAAAGGCCCAGGCTCCCTGTGGCCAAGGCTTTGCTGGGCCATTATTCAATCTACGCAATCCTGCTTCCTCCCCCTAAAAAGGAGCCTGTCTCAGCCTCTGCTTCAAGAGATCTGAACTCACCCCTTTGGCACTCAGGAAATATGTGTTGAATGACTGAATGAGTCTATGATCCCCAAGTGGCATTCCTGTAAGTCACCATATGGCTTTCGCTTTAGGACATCCAGTGACAAGTTAGAAACTACCTCCTAAGGTCATCCGTTCCAAGGAGGGATAGTTCTAATAGTTGAAAATCAGAGTACATTGCATTACATTAAATCAATTTATTGGTTCATACCGAGTTTCTAGTTGACTAGAGTCTTTGTCACACCTGTACTAGTTAGGATGACTTTTGGGATCCCTGTGGAACACTTCACATGTAGTTTAGTTCATTTTATGGAGCTGCACCCATGACTCCAGCTTTCTGAGCATTTGGGGAACTTGTCATCCGATGTGTTAATTCTCCCAACATTCTTCCTCCCTTTTCTGAGCCAGGGTCTCAAATCTTTATTCAGAGATTTACCTTCTACTACTCTCGTTCCACGAGGTCTGTATGGGATTGCACAGGACCTCGATTTAAGCCTAACAGTACAGCGTAACTCCTTCTTCTGGAGATTCAGAGAAAGGAAGCCAGTGGCAAAAGCCCATATAATCAGAAGAACCCCAGTATCTGTGGGGGCAGGACTCAGGAAGACAGTCTCTCTTTCCTCTGGAAGGAGGCAAACATGGCATCATGGTAGCTATCTTGCCTTGGAAAGGGGGAACCCAGAGTTGCTGAGGTCCCCATGGAAAGCTAGAGAGAGGAGCTGGCAGGATACTGGGCTGAGCCAAGAGATGGAAAGAAACACAGTCTTATTGGCACCGTTTGAACCTTGAATCTAGCTTCATCTGAAGCCTGCCTACACCTGTACTTTTATGTTGCCTGAGCCAATATATCCCGACTTTAATTAAGCTCTTTTTCACTGGACTGTCTTTCTGCAGGTAGAAGCATTTTAATTGGTACAGCTGACCTCACCGTTGATCAACATGACTGGAGTCTTAAGTTGGAAGAAGTGGTTTTGCCCTCCTCCCAATGACCTCACCTGTGGCAGATGACAACTGGGGGCTGGGGTTGAAAGAAGCAGGACAGGTCATGCCTAATTAGAACTCTAGAACTGTGGCATTTTAGAATTGGATGGGGCACACGAATTTATGTCCTCTGCACTCTTACTGGCTTGGTCTGATCAGCCAGACACCTGAGGGCAGGAATGACCTCCTATTACCTCTACGGCTAGCCTGGCCTAGGGTCAACTCATCTTTGCATTCATTTATTCATTTTTTAATCATCCATTCTGTCTGTCAGTCTTTCAATGAATATTTAATGAGCCCTGCTAGATGCTAGTCAAAATATGAACAAATAAATTATGCTTTCTGGCCTGCCATCTGGAACCCTACTTGGGGACTCATAGAACTACCTGCCTTCTTCCACAAACCAGATGTTATCTACTGACTGTTTGTGTCCCTCTGAAATTCATACATCAAAGTTTAACCCCCAGCGTAATGGTATTTGGAAGTGGGGTCTTTGGGAAGTAATCAGGTTTAGATGAAGTTATGAGGGTGAGGTTCTCACCCCCTCAATAGACTTAATTCACTTATAAGAAAAGGAAGAGGGGTGCTGGGTGGCTCAGTTGGTTAAGCATCCAACTCTTGATTTCGGCTCAGGTCATAATCTCAGGGGCATGAGACTGAACCCCACATTGGGCTCCACCCTGAGCATGGAGTCTGCTTAAAATTGTCTCTTCCTCTGCCCCTCCCCCAACCCGTGCTTGCGCTCTCTCTCTCTCTCTCTCTAAAATAATAAAATCTTAAAAAAATAAGAAGAAGAGGAATAAACCAGAGCCCTCCGCCATGTGAGGACACAATAAGAAGGCAGCTATCTGTAATTCAAGAGTGATTTCTCACCACACACCAGCCCTAATGGCATCTTGATCTCCTATTTTCAGTTTCTTTCTTTCTTTTTTTTTTAGATTCTATTTATTTATGGAGAGAGAGAGAGAGAGAGAGAGCGCACATGCACACAGAGGGGAAGGAGCAGAGGGAGAGAGGGAGAGAGAGAGAGAGACTCTCAAGCAGGCTCCACTCAGCACAGGGTTAGATCTGGGGCTTGATCTCAGGACCTTGAGATCATGACCTGAGCCAAAATCAAAAGTCAGATGCTTCACCGACCGAAACACCCAGGTGTCCCTTACAATTTCAGTTTCTAAAGCTATGAGAAATGCACTGTTCTCTAACACATCCAATTGTTGATATTTTGTCATGGCTGCTGGCACTAATTAAGACACCAAAGTTTGGGAAGAAAAAGTACCCCTCTGAGAGGACTCCAGAAAGAAGTCTCCACTAGCTGAATGTCCAGCAGCTCCCTAGGACCCAGATTCTTACAGCGAGATCATGAGCACACCACCAGGAAGAACACTTAGCTGATTCAAAGTACTCAGGAGATATTCTGGAAACATAATTGAAGAGTCTAGTGTGGGGGTCACATGTGAGCTCAGTATCTTAACAGCTTCTTGAAAAACACATCCCCCCTCTCTTAAAGGACTGCTCTCCGATTATGATGATCTAGAACTATCAAATGTGGTTTGGTCTGTATTTGTGCAACTTTATTAGCAATGAGAGGTGACTGTGTATGCACTTTTATACTCCAAATGGATACTTTTAGCTACAGAGCATTGTACTCCATCACTCCTTGTGGCTGGAATGGGCTATGCCAATGCCCCCATGCTATTACACTGTCCTCCCGTGCCCATGGCAGACATCATTAATCAATCATAGAACCCTTTCCTACTGAGAACCATCAGATTCTCAGCAAGCCCTTCAACACACAGAGCTCCACATAGCCAACAGGGGTTAACTCGAGTTGGAAGAGTACAAGGATATGAATCTTATTTGCCCAACCGCTACATGAGAAGCTACGAATGGTTCGAGCACAGTTCTATCACTTTATGGAGATACAGTTTCAGAATGCTGTTCCAATTATGCGGCTTTATTGCCCCAAACTGAAATATTTATGAAAGGAAGGGGGTGAGACCATGAAGGACACCAACATCCTTGGTTATCATGTGCTTTTTTTTTTTCCCAGAAAGATGTCACTGATTTACAGCTAGAGGAAATGCACACCGGAGTGAGTTCTTCCCGAGAAATGTGAGATGAGGAGTGCACCCAAAGAACGCCAAGGCTAATCACCCACAAAGCCACTCCCAGATATTCATGTGCAAATTCCATTCATCACCATTACATTTTTCTGTTTGGTTGGAATTTTTTGACATTTTGTTCAAAACCACCATGAATTCACCTACAAAAAATATGTTTCCCTATAAAACTGAGCACATTACATATAGATGGGATATTTTCTTGGTGTAGGATTCATACGACCTACATTCTGTATCAGCATAAATTCTTTTCTCATCTTTTTGTGTCCTGCCTTTGAGGTGGTGTCTTCTGTGTCTGTTGTCACTTGGGTCACCTTGAATTCTGAATGAAAACTTTCATGAAGTTGAACGGGCCATCATCAATAGTATCTTCAGTAGAATAGGTACACATGATTTAAAAAAAAAAAAAAAAAGGTCACTGTGGCCTTTCTTTTTCCTTTAAGGGAAAAAAAATTGAATAAACTAATTGGATCTCTCTCACTGATCTAATCTAATTGACTGAGCACAAATTGGTCATTAATACAGCCAAATGAATAAACAGCAATTTCTGATCCTGTATCAGGATGGAGACACTATCTGGATGGACCATCTGTTGGTTGGATGCCAAGCTCAGGGTGAATCACTGAATAGACAAATGCCATTAAAATAACAGAGGTAACCGGGCTGAGAAGGACCAATTTTGCTATTGTTAACTCCTATCAATTTTCAAAATTACTGATTTGATCCTGGAGTTACTTGCCAGGGGACGGATGTCCATTCTGACATCCTGAGCCTTGAACAAGACGTTGAATACCCCCATCTGCAGACATCACCAGTGCTCAGGTAGGGCCTGCTGGAGCCAGGTACCAATGAAAGGAGGGAAGGCTGGTCCAAAGAAGTTTGGCAAAGGAATTTCTGGAGCTAGGGGACCAGAGAGCCCAAGAACCACTTATTCAACCTTTGCTCAATGGTCTGGTTTTCTAATTTATTTTGCAGATCTTAGCTCAACACCTTGGGTGCCTATTCATTCTACTTTCCTGTTCATCCCCCAACCTCTAGGCCCGAGTCCATCTCCTAGAATCCCAAGCTTGGAGAGAAGAGATGAACCCCCTCCAAATCCTTGTCCAGGAGGAGTCACCAGAGGCAATGTCATGGTTGTGTTGATGTGGTGACTGGATGGTTACAAATCAAAGAGAAAAACTGGGACTGGGAAAATCCTGAGACACACAACACTGCCATTGTGCTCAGGCCAATTGCAGTGGGTACCAGCTCAGTGAAATCACGGTATGCGGAATGATGCAGAAGATCCATTGAGAACCAGGCAGGCAACCCAGAGAGGTCGTGGTTGAGGCAGGGTGGTGGGTTAAATCCAGCAGACCTGGGAGATCTCCGAGCACGAAGGGTGATGATCCGGCGTCCATCCAGTGGCTGGGAAGAGGGACGTCCACAGGAATTGACAGGCAGGACAAGATGTTGTCCCTGGGTCCAGTCACAGTGACTCCCTGTCCAAGCTGGCCAAGAAGTGGCTTACAAGCCTTCGGCATGAACAGATATCAGTTCTAATGCATGGGCTCTCTAGGGCTGGCAGATGCGAGAGTCAAAGAGGAGAGAGACACAGTGTGGGAGAAGTCCCACCAGGCCAAGTGTGACGAGAGTCTGTGCCCACTTGGCTTTCATTCACCTGTCTCCTCGATGGCACTCAACCCTCAAACACATCACAACTCCCTCTTCCCATCCCCATCAGCTCCCTGCCCCCCACCTCAGACAGATTTCATAAATATCCACGTTACACTGGTGGCAAATCGTCATGATGGCAAATATCTCGCTGGACGTTATTTTTATTCCCTTTTATTTTGTCCTCCTCCATTCCTGTGGTTCCCCATCCTCTCAGGTTTTTATTTTCCATCAGCGTGTTCCCATTTTTACATCTATCCCCCACCCAGGGTATCTTTTTAATGCAATGAATTTCAGGATAGGGGAAATCTTGCAAAAGAACTTTGGAATTTGTTCCTGATGCTCGTCTTCAAGATGCTTACTGTCCTATTTCAGAATTCCCTTATTTCTGCTCCAACACCTTTTTAGAGATGACGTAGCGGAGGACAGTGGTTCGCAAACTGGGGATGATGAGGAGTTGAGATGATAGCAAAAATGTGTGTGTGTGTGCACACGCATGTGCTATTTTTACGAGACATTTCATCACACAGGTGAATTTGGACCCGAGAAGAAAAGAAAATGAGAACATTACTCTAGGACGAAAAGCTGAAAACTTAAATTCGGGAGACCTGAATTCCAGTCCGGAGGCTACTTTCACTAGTTCAGCAACTAGTGTGTGACCTCCTGGGGCACAGTTTCCTTTGCTGCCAAAAAGAGAAGGTAGTTCTGGCCTTTCAAACAACACAGGGTGCACGGATCAAATGAGATCATGAATGGTAAAGTATTTTGGACACTCAGAAGTTCAACAAAAGTGTTCTTATTCTGCCAAATCTCTCAGTTACACACACGCACACAAAAAACAGAAGGGCTGGATCAAACCAGCCTTGGCAGCAAGGGACATGATGTTTCCGAGACCACACATGTCCTCTATGATATTTTAGTCTTTCTGAATGTCATTCGCTCGGTGCACAAGTGTACGTTATGGCTGATATCCAGTTTATGGAAGCAATTATCTGAATATTTGAACAGAAGCGTTTACATACTCTGGCTTCACCCTTTCTCTCTGAACCTTACTCTCCCTATTGGTATATAAACATTGCTGAGGGCACAACCCTTGTACGGACAGGTGTCCTGGCAGAATAATTGTTCTAAGAGGTTTCTGACACAGCTCTCTAAGACGTGGACTGTTACCAGCTCCCATGACCAGTAAGTTCAGAGTAAAGGATGGAATGATTCAGTATCTTCCCTCCAATGGAAAAGGGCTTTGACCCAGGTAGAGCCCTGGATGATTCTGGAATCTGAGACCAGAGGGAGCGCAGCTAGAAAATTAAATAAGGAGCCAGATTGGAAGAGGCCAAAGCGAGGACCCAGAGGGACAAAGTGGCACTTTATTACCAAGAGAGTAACACTTTTTAATTGCTTAACACAACAAATAAAGAGGTGGCAGCCTTGGCTTGTTCCTGATTTGCTCACACACCAAATGGATTTGCGAGAACAAAATGCTTTCCTCACTTAATTTAGAAGTTGCGATTTTGATTAGAAAAACAAAGGGCCACACAGGAGACCAAAACATGGAACAGGAGGAGGCTTCTCCCTGATAACAACTGAGTTTATTAGAAAGTCTCCTTAAAGGCCATATACTACAGACTGAAAACAATTAAGTCAACATTAAGAGCAAAATCTGAGTGTTATGAAAAAGAAAAACCATCCTCTGCTGGATGCAGCGTGGGAGACACGGGCTGAGGGGGACTGTTTGATTGTGAATAATGCATATGTCAAGTTCATGGATTCTTCCCCAAATTTGCTCCTTTCCCTCTACGGCTCAGTCATGCAACTCTGTCAACAAGCTTAAAACAAATAGATCGGATAGCTGAAAATATTGCTTGCACTTCCAAAGGAGACTATCTGAAATTAAAGGCATTTAGAACAGCATTAAATCTTAAAACACACAGCTTGCAGCCACTTTTTTTTTTTACAGTGTAAGCAAGCCTAATGAGGTGGTTGTAAGGCTTCGGATTCTGATGGAAAAGGTAAGGAATTTTTCTTTTTCCAGGCTGGACCCTGTTCCACATCACAATTGACTTTATGGTTCCAAGCAATGCTATTGATATATTTCTTTTTTTAAGATTTCTCTATTTATTTATTTATTTATTTATTTATTTATTTATTTGACAGAGATCACAGGTAGGCAGAGAGGCAAGCAGAGAAAGAGGAGGAGGAAGGCTGCCCGCCAAGCAGAGAGCCCAACGCAGGGCTCAATCTCAGGACCCTGAGACCATGACCTGAGCCGAAGGCAGAGGCTTTAACCCACTGAACCTCCCAGGCGCCCCTTGATACATTATTGTTAACAAAAGCCCATACTTTATTCTACTTTCTTTGGTTTTTCCTTCGTGTCCTTTTTTTGTTCTAAGATCCCACCCAACACACCACGTTCCATTTGCTCATCATGTCTCCTTAGTCTCCTCTGGGCTGTGACACTTTTTTTTTTTCCCCTCCTGTGACACTTTTCTTAGAGTTTCCATGTTTTTGATGACCTTGACAGGCTTGAGGAATACTGGTCAGGTATTCTGTAGAATGTCCTTCTGCTTGGGTTCGTCTGACATTGGTTCTCGTGATTAGACTGTAGTTACCAGTTCGGGGGAGGGAGACCAGCGAGGGGAAGAGCCATTGTCATCATATCAAAGATAGGTGCTGTTAGTAGTTTTAACAATAGTGATATGAACTTGGATCATCCCCGCTGAGGAAGTGTTGTCAGATTCCTCCATTATAAAGGTTTGCTTTTTGTTTTTTTCTCTTTCTTCATGCTCTGCTCTCTGGAAGGAAGTCATTCTGTACAGGTCACAGGTAAGGAGTGGGGACTTGCTCTGTCACTCTCCACTTCCGGGAAGGGCTCACAGACACAATTATAGGGAATTCTTCTCCATATGTGACTTGTCTCTTCCTCTCTTCCACTCGTGTATATGTTCAATCATTTCGCTTTCTTTTAAGATTTTATTTACTTATTTGAAAGAAAGCAAGAGCATGAGCAGGGGGAGGGGCAGAGGGAAGAGCAAACTCCCCACTGAGCAGAGAGCCCGACATGGGGCTCGATCCCAGGATCCCGGAATCATGACCTGAGCCGAAGGCAGATGCTTAACCCACTGAGCCACCCAGGCGCCCCTCAATAATTTCTTTACATCGCTATGGACTCACGGATACTTATACTTTAAGTTATAATCTGGTAGTACATTATGAATTTTGAGCTCCAGTGGTCTGTCCACTCGGAACTCGTTCAGTTGGATCTTATGTTCACTTGGTATACATCCATTGGGTTTTTGGTGGTCCTGTTGTCTTGCTATAAGACCTCAGGGCTAACGTACATTCCCCGCCTCAACCCTAGACTCGGCCATTCCCTTAAAGGAGTGGCATTCTTTTGGAATTATGGAAGAATGGCATTCTTTCTCTTTGTTTAAACAACGTCCATTTGTACCACTTTCTTCCAATCCCTCCATTGTCACCATCATCTGACCATCCAGTACTTTTCCCTGATTCTTTACTAATTTTTTTTTAGTGCCTTCAGATTTTTTTAAGGTTTACTTATTTAAGAGAGATAAAAAGAGAGCAGGAGAGCACAGGTAGGAGGAGGGAGAGAGGGTGGGAGAGAATCTCCAGCAGACTCCATGCTGAACACGGAGCCTAATGAGAGGCTCAGTCCCATGACCCTGAGATCACGACCTGAGCCAAAGTCAAGAGTCAGACCCTTAACCGACTGAGCCACCCAGGGACCCTTTTAGTGTCTTCAAAATGTGTCTCACAGATGCCTCTATGATTTGGAGATTCTCTTCGCATTTGAAACCCTTTCTCGACTACCTCTCATTTTCATTCATATTTTTACCGAACATCGCATCTTCCCCTCCCAGGAACCTGCGGAGTATCAGCTGTAAGCTAGGAAGAAGGGACGGCAGAGGAACGCTAAGAGAAGACGTGTACTCAAGCTATCTCTTGGGTGGGGTATTATTTTTAATGAATGCTGCTGCCATTTCTCACTCTCCCAGCCAAATTAACGCAACAAGGATTGGGTGGGCATCTGCGGCAGCAAATGAAGAAGAACCACAGTTTAAAAGGAGGGGGTGACGGCTCCTTCCCTCCTCCCCCAATCTGGGTACACTTTGGAGCAAGACACAATTCACAGGCAGACTGGCAGGACGTGGCAAGTCTACGAGTTGGAACTCGAAGGCTCCAGAAACACATTTCCTCCATGGCTGGCAACAGCTCCTACCCTCCACCACGCTGAAAGGCTTTGAAGAAGAGTCTTGCTTGAGTTCTCTGGAGTCAGACATAGGGCCAGCTTATGGGGAACACGGGATTGGGGGCAGGGACTTTTCTTTTCCAGAAAGAACAAAGATCACAGGGAGTGTCTGCTCCCCTCTTCTGCTCAGTCCCTCCTTGCTTGCTCCCTGTGCTTCAGAAAGCCAGATGGTTTCCTTTAAGATTGGCTAAAAAGAGTTCTCAGGACCCAAATGCACTCCAGTGTCCACGGTCCATGCAAGAGGTACAGAGGGGAACATGCTAAGGGTCGTGGTCTAGCGCCAAGATAATATTAGACTATAAGCAGATAATATCAGACCATGTGTTATCTTTAGTGTCTAGACCAACATGTATGAGTTATGTCACATACGTACACTCTACGGCTTTTATCAATTTTTTATTTTTCAAAGAAATTACCTTTGGTTTTTAGACATACTTATTATTTATTGCTTTTTGATTTCCCAAATGACATGTGAATGCATTCTACTTATAAAAAAAATAAAAAATTACATGGGCACCTTTGTGGCTCAGTCGGTTACGCTTGGGTCATGATCTTGGGGTCCTGGGATCGAGCCCCACATCGGGCTCCCTGCTAAGCAGGGAGTCAGCTTCTCCCTCTGCCCCTCCCCCTACTCATGCTCTCTATCTCTCCCTCCAAATAAATAAATAAAATCTTTAAAAAAATGTTTAAAGTTACAGATGAAACATAAACATACCACCATGTTTTACAAACACACCACCTCTCCCCACCTACTCCTCCCCCTTCCCAAAACCTGAGGCCAATGCTGTTTGAGATTTATTGCCTGTCTTCCCAGAGAAAAGGTATGTTTTTGAAAAAGATGTGTCAATTCAGGACTGTCTAATTTAAAACGGTCCCCCGACCATCACCGCCTCGTCACTGCCTCCTCCGTCCATTCTTTCCCACCTGTCACTTAGCCTGGGTTGGTGATAAAGCTCCGGGCCCTGTTTGGAATGACAATGAGACTAGATGGCTCCTTGTCAAAATGGAAGAGCCAGAACTGAAGACAGAGACCGGGACTGTGGGAAGCACGCAGACCTCCTCATCGATCAACTCAGGCCCGATCGGGACAAGAGAACCCACCAGCGATAGGAGCAGGGAACCAATGCCACCAAGAGAAGCAGTAGGGGAGGGAATGCAAAACCAGGGGAAGGATCCAGGCTGGGATGGAGACTGGAGGAAGCGGGTGGCTCTTGGGCCCGGGGTGGGGGGGGGGGGGACGAGAACAAAGCAGAGGCATGTAGGCAAAGCCAGTCTTGGAGCAGACCATGATCACAGGCAAGAGACTGTGTCGTCTCGCAAAGGGGAGGTTTGGTTTGATCGAACACGTCCCACCATGATGTCCTTTAACACTTACTATTACATAATACCCAGATTGAGAAACAGAACATGACCAGGAACACGGGAGCTCCCCCTCCCTGTCCCCTCGAAAAAACCTGAGGTTTTCCTTGGCATCCCCTAGTCAAGCTCTTTTGTCCTGGTTTTGAAGAATCCCAAAGGGTTCAATAGGACAGAATAGGGAAGGAGAGAGGAGTGTGCGTGTGTGTGTGTGTGTGTGTGTGTGTGTGTGTGTGTGTATTGGGGGAAGGGAGCTCTCCTTTTCCCCTGTAATAGGGACAAGATTTTTTACACATGAATATGCTTGTCTCTTTTGTAAACCTTCTATGTCTGTGACTTGCTCCCTAACTGACTCACTCTTTCTGTCCTGAAAGCAAAGAGAAAGAGAGAAATGGCGGGGGGGGTGGGGGGGCCCTGGCTGGTTCAGTTGGAAGAGTGTGTGACTCGTGATCTTGGGGTCCTGAGTTCGAGCCAAATGTTGGGGGTAGAGATGACGAAAAAAATAAATACATAAACTTTAAAAATAAAATAAAACCGAAAGGAAACAGCATGGTGAGAGACCAGACAATGAAACAAGCAAGCCTATTTCCCCTTCTAGAATCTCTCTCTCTATATATAGTTAGGACATAAAGAACCAAGACCCATGGAGTGGCCCTGCTTGGCTAGGAAGGTGGGAGCACTGGCTGGGCCGCACGTGGGTCTGGCTCAGTCCCCAAAGTTGCCCTCACACCCCATGGTGTATGGACACGGCCTCAAGGGCCATGAGGCCCAATGGGAGGAGGTTCAGGGGCCCACACAGCAGAACATGAGCAGAGGGCAGCCTTGGACAGGGCCAGACTGAGGATGTAGCAAAGACAGGGAGGAATGCAGCATTCACGGGCAGCAGTGATGGGCCCTGAGCCCTGACCCAGCCGAGAGAGGAAAGACTGCAGAACTTTGGCCATGGCCACCGGCAGTAAACACCCACAGGACATCTGGTTATAGGCTCCCAACTGGGAACACACTATGGGTCCTTTAGGGCCCATACAAATGCTTCCCCGTGCCTGGATCCTGCCCTTTATCACAAAAGGGAGCAGGGGAGTCATCACTGATCTTCTTTTGTGTTTTCCAGGCCCCAGAGCATTGCGGACTTGTAGGGTGCACTGGGCACACCCACTTCTCCCCTCACTACCTCTTCCTTTTCCGGGAACAGGTGCAGGAACCTCTGACTCTTTCTCCCAGGGCTATCCTCCTTGCCTCTGCCCCAGGACAGGCATTTTGAACCGCTCAGGCTTTTATGGCCTTTTCCCCAGGGGTAGGGTTCTGGTCGTGGGGGGACCTAGCTCTATAGGGCAGCTCTGCCAGCAGCCTGGGCCTTCCAGGTCTCCCCTTGGCACTGTAGGATGGGAAAAGAGCGAACCCATCCCTGCCTCTTAACACGGCTCCCGCAGAGCTGCTCCTGAGAGCCGAGTGGAGACAAGCCAGGGATGGCTCCCCAGGGGAAAGCTGCCGCCCTCCCAACCTCCCTGTGAGGCTGTGCCAAGTAGGCAGAAAGCTTCTGGCTGAGCTAACTTGATAATCACAGGGCACGATGGGCAGGAATAACTCCACTCTCAGGGGCGGCCCCCTCCAGATCCTCCCTGGACTGCTGGGCGTAGACATGAAGGAACACCAACACAGGACAGTCTAGGAACGACACAGATACGGACTCTGATTACAGACTCCCACTTTTCCTGGGAAACAGCGGGCAGGCTCAGCCCCCAGGCTGGGGGCTCTGATCAGCATGAACGACCCAAGGCTTCCTGAGGCCATAGGGCATTTTCTCTTCACTAAAGGCCCCTCTCTTAGTGTAGGATGCTGTTTCTTGGGACTAGCTCTACAAGGCCTTTCATCTCAACTTTTTAGAATTTCGTGCACTCAGTTCGTGCATCTCAACACAGGGTCCCTCCCTCTATCCATGGCTGCTGGAGCAGGGATAGGTCAGATGGGAGCGGTCAGAGTCCATATTTACTCATCATGTCATGCCGTCTATAATTTTAATGGGAAAATATTGATTGCTATTATAAAGAAAAGCAGGTTGATAGTGAGCTGTGAGCAGGGTACCTGAATGGCTTGGTCCATTGGGTGTCTGACTCTTGATTTCAGCTCAGGCCCTGGTCTCAGGGTCATGGGATTGAGCCCTGCATCAGGCTCCCTGCTCAGCGGGGAGTCTGGTTTCCTCTCTCCCTTTGCCCCTTCCCCACTCACACATGCATGCTCTCTCTCTCAAGTAAATAAATAAATGCATAAATAAAATCCTTTTTTTTAAGATTTTATTTATTTGTCAGAGAGAGAGAGTGAGCAGAAGCAGGGGGAGCGGCAGGTGGAGGAAGAGAGAGAAGCAGGTTCCCCATTGAGCAGGGAACCTGATGCAGGGCTCGATCCGGGACTCTGAGTTCATGACCTGAGCCAAAGGCAGAGGCTTAACTGACTGAGTCACCCAGGCATCCCATAAATCTTTTAAAAAATAAATAAAATGATGTGTGAGATCGGGGTGCCTGGGTGGCTCAGTGGGTTAAGCCTCTGCCTTCGGCTCAGGTCATGATCTCAGGGTCCTGGGATCAAGCCCTGCATCAGGCTCTCTGCTCAGTGGGGAGCCTGCTTCCCTCTCTCCCTGCCTGCCTCTCTACCTACTTGTGATCTCTCTGTCAAATAAATAAATAAAATCTTAAAAAAAATTATGTGTGAGATCAAAGGAGGTTCATTGGCTTGGGGAATTGGGAAGGTCTCACACGTCTCCTAAGTGGTAACAATGACCAGACAATCTGCATTGTGCCAGAATTTATCATTCTGCTGAAATGCACACAGAAATCCATTCGCTGTGGGGTAGTGGGAAGGTTCTTGAGCCTGAAGTTAAGGCAAAGTACAGTATCCTTAGTCTATAAAACGGAAAGAAAATTCCAGTCTACACATCCATAGCTCTCATTTCTCCTACAGAAAGCATCACAAGTGTGCACTTTTCAGGGTGCCTGGGTGACACAGTCTGTTAGGGGTCTGCCTCTTGGTTTCGGCTTGGGTGGTGATCTAATTGTTGTAGGACTGAGCCTGCATCAGGCTCTGTGCTTGGCTCAGAGTCTGCTTGGGATTCTCTCTCCCTCTCCCTCTGCTCCTCCCGCTGGTGCTCTCTCTCTCTCTCTCTCTCAAATACATACATAAATAATCTTTAAAAAGAGTGTACATTTTTCAACGATCATACTTGGGGAGTATGCACGTCACATTTCTTGATTTTTTTTTTAAGTTAAAAAAAAATAACAAGCCTGATCCACTGGGTCTTATTAACATTAACCTCTATTCTGTGAGAGTCACTGTTACGAGAATGAAATGATGAGCTACGTACTGGAAGGAAGTATTTGCAAATCACATGTCTGATGAAGGAGGGGTATCTAGAATTTATAAAGAGACTCAGAAGTCAGTAGTAAAAAGCAAAAACAGCCAGCCAATCAGAAAATGGGCAAAAAACATAAACAGGCACTTTGCTGGAGAGGATATACGGAAGGCATGGGGGCTCAGCACCATTAGCCATTAGGGAAACAATTAAAACCACGATGAGATATCACTAAATTCACATCAGAGTGGATGAAGTAAGGGAACGTGCCATCACCAAATGCTGGTGAGAGTGCTGGGAACTCTGATCTCTTGTGGGCTGCTGGGGGCACTATAACGTAATACAGCCTGTCTGAAAAAGTCCATCTGTTTCTTACGAACGTGATTACCAGTGACCCAGCAAATGCACTCCTGGGCATTTATCCCAGAGAAACGAGGACATATGTTCACACAAACACCTGTCCGTGAACGTCCTCTGTGCTCTACTCATCCCAGCCCCAAATTTGAAAAAAAAAACAAATGCCCTTCAATGATACATAGGGAAACGGTGGTACATCTATCATGAAATATTGGCAGCAAGGAAAAGGAGCTAATGAGAGGTGGGGGGCTCAGTCCATAAGCTGTCTGACTCTTGGTTTCAGCTCAGGTCATGATCTCGGGGTCCTGGGATCGAGCCCAGCATTGGGCTCTGTGCTCAGCAAGGAGTCTGCTTCCCCCTCTCTCTCTCTGCCACTCACACTCATGCTGTCTCTCCCTCTAAAATAAATAAAATAAATCTTTATTTTTTTTAAAAAAAGGAGCTAATTACTCCTTTTAGAAGTAGGGATACATCTTAAGGGAATTACACTGAGTTAAAAAAAAAAAAAAGCCAGCCCCTAGAAGTTTACACTCTGCATTATTCCACCAATAACAACATTCTTGAAATAACATTATAGAGATGGAGAACAGAGCATTGGTTGGAAGGGCTTTGTGATGGTGAAGGTGGGAGAGAAGTAGGCGTGGTTATAAAAGATGCTACGGGAGATCTTTGTGGCAAAGGGAAATGTTCTATGTCCATGGTGGTGGATACATAAACTTATGCATGTCCTCAAAACGCAATAATTAAATACACACGTGTGTACACACATTTACACGTATCCATTCACACACTGAGCACATGTAAAACGTGTAAAATCAGAACAAGCCTTATAGATGACAGCAATGTCAATTTCCTGTTTGTAATACTGTCCCACGGTTTTGTAGGTTACCATTGGGGAGAACGGAGATGAAAGGTGTATGGCCTTGTGCTGCTGTAAGGTAGAACTTTATGCCCAAATTTCGTAAAAGAAATATTAATAAATTCAAGTTAATAACAACAATAACATTACAAGGTCTGCATGGGGGCAATGCTCATCCAGCAAAGTCAAAGACAAATGACAACATGGGAAAACATCTATAATTCAATCACGGATGATTAGCTAATGTCCCCAGTCCGTAAGAACTTGTCTAATTCAATAAGAAAAAGACCAAGAACTCAGTAGAAAAATGAGCAAAAAATGCAAACAGGCTGTTCATAGGAAAGAATAATATGTCTCTCAAATACCTGAAAAGATGGGAACCTCAATTACAATAGAAATGAAAATTAAAATGACACTGTCATACTTTTTTTTTTTTTAGAACTCTCTCAAAATTACCGATGTACGTTTCCTCTGACTCAGCAATTGTAGTTCTAGGAATTTATCCTACTTAAATACTTGCCTACGTGCAAAACAGTACACAGACAAGGCTGTTCATAGAGCACTTGTTTGAAGAGCAAAATAATGAAAATTAGCTGCGTTTCCCCTGGGGAGTGGTTAAAAAATTAATAATGGTACATTCATATAATGGAATACCATCGAACCATAAAAAAGTATAAGGAAGTGGTTTATGTACTGATTATAATGCTCTCCCCTATAATCTGGGGACAGTTGGTGATGGTGCATCCAGGAGAGCAGCATTTGGAAGAGCAGAAAGGTCTTTTCCCCTAAAGCAATGCAATTAGGACACCTAGTGTCCAGTGATGCAGGCTGCCCTTACCAGACCTGCCCCAGAACGGTGTTGGCTAGGAAACAAAAAATGAGCTAAGTGCCCTGCCTTACTGTTGTTGTTTTCTAATCTCCTGCTAGGTCTTAATGCTGAAATTAATCCTACCTGGGATAATTTCATTAAGTGCCTGTGTTGATTTGCAGTTTCAGGAGTTCCCTGGGATGAAATCCAAACCCGTGCTGGCCCCAGAGGGCAAACAGACACCAAGGAAACAGCAGACCCCTCCTCAGATTGGTAGGTCTGCAATAACCTGCATGGGGGCGGGGGGGCAACCTTGAGAGTTTCAGCGGAGGACTTAACAGGGTCTGATTACTTACACAGTCCAGATGGTCTCAATGACACGTTAGTCTCTCAAGAGTGTGTCCTTCCAGTGGCTCCTGGGTGGGTGGAATTACATTCCAAGGACAGAGGACGGGGTGAGGAGCCTCCAAATGAGGGGGTCCAGCTGTGGAGTCCCTCAGCAGTGACACCCTCACAATGACCTCCTCCAACAAGGCTTATGAAACATTTCCTGTTCATTTCTCCTTTACCAACCAGTTTCTAAGCAACCAGAGCAGCCCCAAGTGGAGTGCATTTAAAACTTAAGGTCTTCTTTGTCCTTCTTGCAAGGCTAGCCCAGCTCTAGCAGGGGCTGTGTGGCTCTGTGGCTGGATGCAGGATGCCTCAGTCCAAACCCCTGCCCGGCGTTGGAGTCTGGACCATAGCCTGAAGTCAAGGCTAACTGCATTACTAAGGTGAGCAAGGGCAACCCAAGCCAACAGCTTGCTGATGCACATTTTACCTGTTCCTCTCTTCACTGTCTTCTCTTTGGTCAACACTCTTAAGCTACTTGCCCAGGAGAAGTTGTCTGTAGCTCCCCCTTCCTGAATGGTCTCCAGAGAGCCTGTTATGTTTTCTGCTCTGATGGGCAAGAGAAATTCTTAAGGATGCGTTAGAGCGAAGGTCACCACACCTTCTTCCAGTGTTGCCTGGAAAGCTGGCTAGGTAGACTCTTCTTTGCATATCTGTGTTTCTGTTTCATTACCTTCTGTTATTCTTTGAGCTGCTAGGCTGTGGTGACAGTGGCAGAAATAAGAAGCTACAATGTGCACAGATGCATTCACAGACGATGTAATAAAACCTGGCTCCGGAGGTCAAGGGGTTCACACTCTCTGCGAAATAGTAGGCCTGTGGACTTCAGGATTAAATCCACGCAGCACTCTAGGGTTTAGCTCGTTTGCCTAGTATATTCGAAAACGACTCAATTTATTGCAAATGAAGATTTAGGAAGCTCGGTTTACAGGTTGACAAATTAGCATTTGTCTGTACATATTTCACTATTTTGCATAATTAATTCCTCCCCATAGTACACAGGCATTTTAATCTACAACAAAACCAGCCTATTTCTCCTTCCCTTCCTGTTAGCAGCATGTAAATGGTATTGATTCGGAAGATGCATATTCTTTTCCAAAGCATCTCCTGGAACATGACTGAGATTTTTCATTCCAGTCATTATCAGCTGTTAATTACCCAGCTTCTCAAATCTCATTCATAAAAGAAAAATGAGAAAAGGAGAAGTTGAGTCATAGGAAACAAAGATAATACCGGTGAAATGGATTGATCCGATTCAGATTAACTGGGTGTATCAGATAGTGTTACCAGGGACAGAGAAGGAATCTAATTAAAAGTGGGTTTACGACATAGAAAATATCCTGGTTCGTTTGCCTGAAAAATCCAATGGAAAGTAGCTCAAGGGTCTTCTGGTGTTTCCCCTTTTCCCCCTGTCCCCGCTTTTGACAGTATTTTCTTCAAAATTATTTTCTCCCAAGGCAGGTTGGTTTTTTTTCTAAAATGGCTTCCAGAAATTTCAAGAACTACAAAGCTCCAGCAAGAAAGAGACACCATCTTTATTCCCAGTCAGAGTCCTAAGTATCATTCCAATTGGATTGATTAAATTCACATGTCCTGTCCACCCTGAGCCAATCACTGTGGCCAAATAGGATAAGTGCCCTAACCGGTCATGGTCTCTGTCTCTAGAACAGGGTTGAAATCAGCTTCCCTAGAACAACACACCTCCCCCACCAAACTTTGGAGCCCTTAGGAAGAAAGAAGACTCTGGAAAGGGTGGGGGACAGGCAAAACACCCAAAACACATTTACTAGAGTCAAGGAAGGTGAATCTGGGCTAGAGAAAAAAAACCTAAATTCTAGAAGACCGTCATTTTAAATTTCTTTTGAAATATTTTTTTCCTGCACTTTTATTTCTTTGGTATACATTTAGTAACTCAAATTAGTTAAACAAAGTGTTGACGGGCGCTTGCCTGAATGAATAGACATGGTTGATTGGCAATTAGCTTCTCAATTATATAGAAACGTGTGGACTTTTTTTCTTTTTTAAGTAGGAACTTAAAAAGAGTTTGCTCTTTGAAGACAAGGCACCAGCCACTTGAAGAACTGCTCATTTCTGTGTGTTGGAAATCTCGAGTTCACTGGGGTGGAAGGGACAGTGCTTGGCAATTAAGGCCTTGAATAGGAACAGGAAAGAACTGCTTACTGGCTTTTCCTCGCTCTTGGAAATTTAGGCAAAGCAAGGAATGTAGGAGACCTGGGTAGGGGAATTTACACCAGTGAACAGGAAGGACAACAGGTCTGGGAGTCCACCCAGTGTTTGAGTGTTTGAGATGTTCTAGAACAGCAACCATCTTTAGCAGGAGAAACAGAATCTCATAATGTATTTCTACCATGGCTTGCGTGGCAACCCTTTCCCTAATTGGAGATAGCAGGAAAGAGATGGTACTTATGAGGAATGACAGAGTCCTTCCACTAGAGTGGAATTTGGATAACTTTACAGTCGCTGCCACAGCAGAAACTGCCAGCATCTGATTCTGCTTCTCCTAGAGTCCATGCTCATTTTTCTGCTAAGCCTAGAAATGACTCATGATCTCTCTTGATCGAGTGTTCCAGGGAGCCGTCACCAATGGGTTAGACTTGGAATTTGAGATAAAACCTGTCTGACACAACAAAGTTCAGCCTGAATCTTTCCCATTTTCATTTTCTGTGATGTTGCTCCTAAGGATGCAATCCATTTGGTGGCTCATTCATGCTCCAGGCTGAACTGATGAATCTGTGAGTCTTCTTCCTAAAATGCTCCTACTCTGCCCGTGGTTCCCAGGTGCCTCCTACAGGAGCATTTTCTCTAAAGAATATTTTAAAGAATAACCAGCGGTCTTCAAATCACTCATTCTGGCATATGTGACCACCAGTGATTGGTTATTTTGCCCTCATATTTGGCAATACCATTCACTCCTAAATCTGGGGTTCTTCCCAAATTCCCAAATTCCAAATTCCCGTTTGGAATAGGATACAGGTCCACAATCCTCTTTTTTTATCCCATCTTCATCTCAAATAAATACCTCCAGCTTTCCAGGTCAGATAAGGTTTCTTTTGTATACTGCATGCCTGTAATTTTATTTTTTTAATTTTTATTTTATTATTATTATTATTATTATTATTATTATTTTTGGTTTGAAGTCAATACTCCACCAGCATCAAAATTTGTCAGTGTAAGGCCCTTATTAGAACTGATATTTCTGAGCCCCGCTCTGAAGCCAATGATTCAGGATTTCTGGTGTTTTGACTTTTCAGTTGATTTACAAGGTGAATCTTAAACCCGTTAGAATTTGAAAATAAATGCTACAGGAAACAGAGGTTTTTACGGGGAAATCATGGTGAGCCTGCCCAGACAGAAGGAATCTTAATTTAGCAATGATATCTCCTGAGCTCCGTTGGGTTTTAGGTGGAGCTATGTCTGATCCTTCTGAAGCCCTCTCTGACTCATCTCCTATGATTCTTCTCTTCTGAAAGTCAGGCTAGAACACAGCCAGAGTAGGAGACAGGCCATGGGCGCATTTGTATGGGATGTCAGCCCAATTGTGCCACAAACATGTTACTGAAAATAAAACAATGTGGAATGAGATGTTGTTTTCATCAGAAGGCTCTTAGAAAGAGGCATGCATGAGTTGAAAGAAATGCTCTGATGAACTACTAAGGGGGCAAACTTCCAAGAAGCTTGTCCCAGTAATAGTAATAAAAATAACCATTGGGGCACCTGGGTGGCTCAGTGGGTTGTCTCTGCCTTCGGCTCAGGTCATGATCTCAGGGTCCTGGGATCGAGCCCCGCATCGGGCTCTCTGCTCAGCGGGGAGCCTACTTCCCTTTCTCTCTCTCTGCCTGCCTCTCTGCCTACTTATGATGTCTGTCAAATAAATAAATAAAAATCTTTAAAAAAATAACCATACCAATGAGGATGATGGTGATGACGGTGATAGTGGTGATAGTGGTGACGGTGATAGTGGTGATGATGGTGGTGATGGTGATGATGGTGATCACGGTGATGATGGTGATCACGGTGATGATGGTGGTAATGATGGTGATCACGGTGATGATGGTGATGATGGTGATAGTGGTGATGGTGGTGATGGTGATGGTGGTGACGGTGATGATGGTGATGATGGTGGTGATCATGGTGATGGTGACTCGTGGCCTTCTAAGGAGTTGAGGTATGGTGAACTGCAAGGTGTTGGTTTTGCTTCATGGAATGTGCAAGGTTTGGGCCACAGCTGGATACTCTGGATGAAGGAACAAGCTGGGGACCCCTGTCCGTGGCCTTCTATCACTGCTTCATCACCTATGTGACCAGTTGTGCTTAGAGATAAATGGACCAACAGATGCTCCAATTAAATCAGCCCTATGAGGCACTGAATTTGTAACCTTTCCAGAAAAGTCTATATATTTCATGGTAGTCTATTGGAACTGTCCAATTCTCGGATTTTCATTCTTGGGAATTTTTCCCCCAGGTCCCAATCCCCTTCCCTCAAGTCAGCCCATGGACTTTAGAGACCACAGGATTCATGGCTTAAAGGTAGAAATAGAGATCAGTAACCCCGTAAAACCTCAAATAAGAGTTCTTTATGTAGGGAAGGAAAAATTCTTCCTCTACCCTTCAAGGTCTTCCACCTACACTAAGAACTAAATTTACATGAGAGGGGGAGGAGGAGGGAGGCACCCGGCCTGCAGCCAGACTCTTAATCTCAGGGTCTTGAGTTCAAGCCCCATATCGTGCATAGAACTTACTTAAAGAAAATATTACACACACACACAAATAAGTTTACATGAGATGGATTAACAGGAGGAAAAAAACCAAAGTTTTATTACATGCGTACACACAGAGACCCAATATTGAAACTAAAACCTAAATAAATGACCAAAAGAGGCAGTTTTCATACTTTTTAGACAGAGACAATAAATCCGTGAGGAATTGACAGGACGGAGGACTCTCAAACTTGGGAGCTTCAGTCAGTGAGGAATTCTAAACAGAATTTGGGCTGGGGGGAGTAAATGAGTAAAAACTAACAGAGATGCAACGGGGGTGGGAGTTAAGGTGGTAGGAAAAGAAAAAATGAAACAAGATGGGATCGGGAGGGAGACAAACCAAAAGAGACTCTTAATGTCATAAAACAAACCGAGGGGGGTGGGGGGGAGAGGGGTTGGGAGAGGGTGGTGGGGTTACATTATATGTTTAAGTAAAGCTTAAGTAAAAAGAAGAAAAAAAGTAACAGAGGCTGTTTATACAGCCTATTTGGGTCTGAAGATCCCACCTCTGGGGCTGAGGAGGTCTCTTTACCTCCTGGGACAGAGGGGGCACCTTTCCCACAGGAGATCTATTTCCTGCTTTCAGGGGGATGGAGGAAGGTCTGCGATTGCTTCCGACATGGGCTGGCCCTTAAGTAACTTTTATTTAAAATAACCAATATGCCAGGGCGCCTGGCTGGCATAGTTCATAAAGTATGCAACTCTTGATCTTGGGGTTGTGAGTTCAAGCCCCATGTCAGGTGTAAAGAGTCCTTAAAAATAAAGTCTTAAAAATAAATAAAATAAAATAAAATAATCAATATACCAAAGTGGAACATTTTGGGACCACCTGCCCTTGGCCCCTACATTTGCATCTCTGAAGAAAGTCCTGACAAGCAGGACAAGCATCCAGAGGTCATAAAATTCTTCCCACTTTGCATAAAAAAGTCATCTCAGACTGTTCCCTAATACTTCCTTTCTTCCTCACCAGTGCCTTTGAACCCCAGCATACAACCCAGAGACAACACTTGCCTAATATCTTTCTCCTTTGAAAGGTTGTCTCATCTCTTCTACCCATTCAAGCAAAAGTCAGTTACTTTTCTGACACTCTGTCTCCCTCACCTGAAGCTCCTATAACATAAAATACAGATTCTTCTTTTGGCTGGCTCAGTCAATGGAGCATAGGACTCTTGAGCTCGGGATTGTGAGTTCAAGCCCCAGATTGGGTTGTAGAAACTACTTAAATATAAAACCTTTAAAAAAATAAATAAAATAGGAGCACCTACCTTGTTCAGTTGGTTAAGCATCCGACTCCTGATTTTAGCTCGGGTCATGATCTCAAGGTTGTGAGGTAGAGCTCTGCGTCAGACTCTGAACTCAGCAGGGGGTCTGCTTAAGATTCTCTCTCCCTCTGCCCCCCACCCCATTCTCTCTCTCTCAAATAAATAAATAGGCCTTCAAAAATAAATTTAAAAATTGAAATAAAATGCCAACTCTTCAAATTCATAGAAATATTGAGGACTTGCCTCTAAAGTTTTCACAATGGCCACGAAATCCTATCATTTCCCCCTCTTTCCCCTTTCTAGTGTTGCTTCTCATGATGCTGTGTGTGTGAAGGGTGTGTGTGTGTGTGATGGGGGAGGTCAGCTTACCATCACATGGGCAAATGTACCACTGTCCCCCAGGAATGTTCATTTAAGAGCATTTCCCCCAGATAATTATTTTATGGGACATTAGCAGATGGTACATTCTTCACTTACCCGGTACTCCTGAAACTACTTGAAATACAAGGTAACCCCTCTTACCACGGAATTCTGTTTAGGAATTTAATAGGTTTCTGATTCAAGATGGCAGTCTGACCACATGTTGTAACCTCCATATTCTCCCAAATTTACACTGAAATTACATACACACATTGGAACAGAGCAGGCAAAAAGAAAGAGATACTTTTATTACCCTTAAATTTTGAGGAGTATCTGGAAGGTAGAGTGTAGTTTTCTCTGACTGACAGAGAAAAAGTAGAAGAAGCCACAGGCCAAGGCACCAGAGATAAACGTTGGTCCCCTTCGTGGAGCTTGAAAAAGATCCAAGTGAGAGTCCCTAAATGTAAGAAGGATCTAGAAGTCTAAAGACTTCCTGGCAGCTATAGCTTTTACTCTCAGATCAAAGCTTGAGAACTGCTTTTTAGAGAAAGGAGTTAATCTGTCACTACAAGAAATGGGTGGCATGTTGTTATTGCTTTGGAACAAACCACTCCAAAACCTAAGGGTTAAAAACAATTATGCATTGGGGCGCCTGGCTGACTCAGTTGGTAGAGCATGTTGAGTCTTGATTTGGGGGTAGTGAGTTTAAGCCCCATGTCGGGGGCAGAGTTTACTTAAAAAAAAATTCTGTATTATCACCTCTCATCTTTCTGAGAGTTGATTGGGCTCAGCTTGATGGTTCTCTATCTCCTGTCAGTAGAAACAGATAGGGAAAGGGGCTGGTGGAGTCATCCAAAGGTTTCCTCTTCATATGTCTGGTGCCTGGGTGCAAGTTATCCAAGTGGTTCAGATATCTGGGGTCTGGTCCGACCCTGCCTCTCCAGCTTTGGTTCCTCACAGCATCTCAAATTCAGTGGACTTTTCACAGAGCAAGTGTTTTAAGAAATATGAAATGAGGGGTACCTGGGTGGCTTAGTGGGTTAAGTGTCTGCCTCTATCTCAGGTCATGATCCCAGGGTCCTGGGATCAAACCCAGCATTGGGCTCCCTGTCAGCAGGGAGTCTACTTCTCCCTTTGCCCCTCAACCCCTGCTCATTCTCTTTCTCTTGCTCTGCACACACTCTCTCTCAAATAAGTAAATTAAATCTTTAAAAAAGAAAGAAAGAGAAAGAGACATATATAATTGCAGACAAAAGCACACCAATTATCTGCACAGATAAAAGTAGTTCTTAATTTAAAAAAAAAAGGCACTTGCAAACAAGGATTGTGAGGCACTTAAAAGAAAAAAATTCAGAAGCCTGAAAGAGAAAGTGAAGGATCGGTAAACACAAAATAAATAATCTCAGAGGGGAAGAAAGAAGTAATTCAAGGAGAATATGGGTTGTTTAAAAACATTCTTATTTCTGCCTATAGGTTTGGGCAGATATTGTAACCACCAATTAAGAGCAGTCTCTTGTGAAAACGTACCAATTAGAGAACAAAAAATAAATGTCAAAATTAAGATATTATTACAAGAGTGAGGATTTCAGCAGACAGGTTGAATGATAAATTGGACAGAGATGAAGATGAAGTTTTTGATCTGGCAATAAAATCAAGGAAATCTCAGGGCTCCTGGATGGCTCAGTCATTAAGCATGTGCCTTCCACTCAGGTCATGATCCCAGGGTCCTAGGACCAAGCTCCACCTAGGGCTCCCTGCTCAGTGAAAAGCCTGCTTCTTCTCCCTCTCCTGCTCCCCCTGTTTATATCACCTCTTTTGCTGTGTCTCTCTCTGTCAAATAAATGAGTTTGAAAAATCTAAAAAAAAAAAAAAAAATCAAGGAAATCTCTCAGAATCTGGAGCCAGAAGATAAATAAAAGACAAAGGAAAAGTTAAGAAACACAAATGGCAAATCTAGGAGACTTGACAGTAATCTAGTAGACCTAGGAGGAAGACTAGAAGCAAAAACTACAACGCATAGTTAAGGACACTAAAGATAATAAAGTTCCCCAAGACTAGACATGACTCTTAAGATTTAACATCTGGGGACGCCTGGGTGGCTCAGTTGGTTAAGCAGCTGCCTTCGGCTCAGGTCATGATCCCAGCGTCCTGGGATCGAGTCCCACATCCGGCTCCTTGCTCAGGGGGGGAGCCTGCTTCTCCCTCTGCCTTTGCCTGCCTCTCTGTCTTCCTGTGCTCGCTCTCTCTCTAACTAATAAATAAATTAAAAAACCTTAAAAAAATTAAAAAAAAAAAAGATTTAACATCTGCTGGGTATGAAGAAGGATAATTGAGAAGACAACCCACATAGAGACCTACCCTGCTGGCATGCCCTAACTCAAAGAACAAAGTGAACAGTCTTACAGCATCTAGAGAGAAAAAGGAGGTCACTGACAGGGGAAAGGTGAGCACACTGACATTTCTTTCTGGTCGGCAATACTAGGTTTTAAGTAAAGGAGCAATATATTCAAACTTCTAAGGAGAAACTATAGAGTCTAGAATTCTATACCTAGCTAAGCTATCAATAAAATGTAAGGATCACATCCCCCCCCCCCAAAAAAAAGGAAAAGGAAAAGAAAAGAAGCTTATGGACAAACAAGGACCCAGTAAGTGTGTCACCTGCATTCCCTATATGGGAAGGGAATGCTTCCCAAAGTCCTATCACAAAATGAAGAGTAACTGCAGGAGGAAGGTCGATATGAAACACACTGAGCTGGGGCAGCTAAGTATGCTTCGGAAGTAGAAGAAACGAGAAAGAATGACAAGGAATATTTTGGACTGGTGTGCTTGGAAATTATAGAGCCAAGACTGATTAATCTTTTAAAAGTTACAACCACAAAAGTGGGGTCAAAATACAAGTAGCAAAAAATAAAGAAAAATTTGTGTCCTGTATGACAAAGGAATAATCTTCTTAGGATGGAGAGCACTTTCAAAAGATGATTTTTAGGGGCACCTGGGTGGCTCAGTGGGTTAGGCTTCTGCCTTTGGCTTGGGTCATGATCTCAGGATCCTGGGATTGAGCCTCACATTGGGCTCTCTGCTCAGCAGGGAGCCTGCTTCCCCCTCTTTCTCTGCCTGCCTCTCTGCCTATTTGTGATCTCTCTCTGTCAAATAAATAAAATCTTTTTTTTAAAAGATGATTTTAAAATGGGATAGAAATGGAAAAATGAGTAGTTATCATAAATGGACAAGTCAAAAGAAAAGAAGGGAGAGAGGAAAAAAAAACAGATAAAGGGTGACTATTACAGACTAAACATTTGTGTCCCCTTGCCTCAAATTCAGGCATTCAATCCTAACACCCCTAATGTGATGGGTTAGGAAGTGGCACCTTTGGGAGGTGATAAGGTCATGAGAATAGAGCCTCCTGATGGGATTAGTGTCCTTCTAAAAGAGACTCCAGACAGCTCTCCAGATTTTTCACCACAGGAGGCATAGTGAGAGACTGACCCTCTAAGGACCAGGAAGCAGATTCTCACCAAATCCCAAATTTGTCAGCACCTTGATTTTGGACTTTCTAGCCTTCAGAACTGTGTGTGGGGGGTGGGGGGGGTAGTTTGCTCTGTAAGCCACCCAGTATATGATATTTTTTCTAGCTGCCCCTCACAGACTAAGACAGTGACATCCTCTCAATTTCCCACAAGGCTGTTCCTGGAAATTCAGCCTGAGCAGGAGGATTTTGCTTACTGTCCAGGACTCATGTGGGTCAGGTCTAGAGAGTTGGGATGCATTGATGCTCAAGGGAAGCCCTCAGGCAGGGAAGGGATTGCATGGAGAAAGCAAGAGACGTGTTTTTGAAAAGCTGTCCCACATGTGAAACTGGGAGAAGAAAAGTCAGACTAAGGAGAATTTTTAGGAAGTCTGATTCTGCTAAGAGCATCAGTGCTGTGTGCGTCTTAATTAATATTTAGTTAATAATTATCACACTTATCCTTGTTGTGACCTGAAAACCAGCTTGCTTACCTGTCAGAATGTGGGGAGCTCTGAACACCAGTCAGGTTCATGTTTTCCACGGGCCATTCCAACCACACTCAGTTGACTTGGCTTCCCATCCCTTCAGGCCCAACTAAGGCCAACTGTATGACTTTCTGGTTGCTTTTGGTTATTAAAAGTCCAACCTGGCTTAAGACTTTAACCAAATATCCCATTATAAATTCTTTCCTCGCTATCAGCCTTGGGGCCTTACGGCAGTGTGGTGGGAGGCCACCGTCTCTGTCCGGGTTCTCTTTTCCCCACATTTCCACATTTCATTCCCCCAGGAGGGCTCAGAGCAATGAGAGAGACCCTGGAGACGACCTTCCCTAGCTGTCAGCTTGGCGAAGCATCCTGGTTTCATGTGGTCCACTTGATTCCATTCTGTTTCTGTTGGTCTCCAGAAATGGTGGTGGCATTGGTATAGAGGGGTGCTCTGTGTTCCTGGGATAATGTGCGACTTTGTCATATCTCCATGTATCACTGACATCCTCCTTGTCCCCCTTCAGACCTGCTAGGGGTTCATGCTCTCAACCTTGCTCCTGCCAGGTATAGTCATGCTTGCTTGGCCAAGCCCTGAGCACAGCCTCCCCATCTGCCCACTCTTCTCACCAAGGTGGTCCTCCAGTGATGCTCTAGGATGTCTAAGTGCCTCTTCTCGCTCTTGGAGGGCCTTGGAGGCACAGGGCTTCACACTTCCCTCCTCTTTTAGGATCCTCACTGCCCACTGGCTGAAGGCTTCGCCTGCAAGCTCCTTGCTTTAGAAACCTCCAGAGAACAAGGCATTGGTCACTCTGCTCATACCACACCCCAAGACATGGTCAGATGTCCTCAGGAATCATGGCACACACCTGCCCCATCCCAGTATGGCTTCCAGTTCTTTCCTGCAGGGACTGGTGATCCCTCCCTCTAGATGTCCTTGGAGCCCTCTGTCCCCACCTCTCACTTGGCTTCTTGTTTTGTTTTGTTTGAGGGGGAAGGAATAAGGCCCTGCCACCCTGGGAAGGAGGAGTGTCCCTCCCCACAGACACTGCGTTTCAAACCTCTGACGATTTTCCTGCTAGTCCCTTCTTGCCATAATTCCTTGCCCATGCACTGTGGTATAGCAGAGAGCCTCCCTCTCTTGCCTGTGGACCTCTGAACCACCCAACTCCTCATCGGGACCCCATCCTTCGGGTCCACCTCTGCCAAGCCAGGGCTGGCGGCCACCCAGGACGAAAGCCACACAGCTTTCTTGACTGGCTATTCATACACCAAAATGGTTTCATTCAGAATCCCCCCCTCACCCCTCCCACCCCCGCTTATCTTTGAAAAGATGAGAGCATTCATTAACATATGACTTAATGTAAAAACATAACTAGAAATCTTAACAAGAGTCCAACCTTTAAAGGGTTCCAATTGAACATCTCCGAGAAAGCCAGTGATTATTTCATCCGTGCAGTCTCTCTACCAGTTCTCAAAACTACATTTGTAACTTTAGGGTAAATACCCAGTAGTGTGATTGCTGGGTCATAGGATAGCTCTATTTTCAACTTTCTGAGGAACCTCCATACTGTCTTCTCGAGGGGGAATGTGTATTTTAAACAAACATCTCAGATGCTTCTGATGCTCAGCTCTACAACCCCACTGTCTAAGAATTCTACTTAGGGCCTGTTGATGTCTCCCGAGAGCCACCACCATTGAATGTACGTGCACAAGACCATTCATTATTGTGCTCCCCCCAAGTATGGAAAATGGAGAGAGAATGATAAGCTGAAATGCCAGGGCTCCCAAATCTATAAAATGAAGCTATTATTATTATAATATATAAAGATTAAAAATGACTGTATTTACATCTAATTTTTGAAGTAGTGTTGGAGAAATTATGGAATGAAAAAACCTAAACTAAATATTATGCTCTTACAAATGCAAGTGTTCTCAATTTCTGCCTAACGCAATTGCCAGTTTTCTCCTCGTCCTAAATTATGGATTTCCTGTAAATCCTTTTCCAGTATCATAGACTTTCTTGGGGTGTGCTTGTGATTTCTGTAATTACTGGGGATGATTTAAAAATCCTTAGGGGTGCCTGGGTGGCTCAGTGGGTTAAGCCTCTGCCTTTGGCTCAGGTCATGGTCTCAGGGTCCTGGGACCAAGTCCTGCATCAGGCTCTCTGCTCAGCAGGGAGTCTGCTTCACCCTCTCCCTCTGCCTGCATCTCCGCCTGCTTGTGATCTCTTTCTCTCTGTCAAATTAAAAAAAAAAATCTTTAAAAAAATAAAAATAAAAATCCTTCCATGGGGCACCTGGGTGGCTCAGTCGTTAAGCATCTGCCTTCAGCTCAGGTCATGACGATGAAGTTCTAGAACATAGGTGAGGTTCGGTGGGGTGAGGTCCAGAGCCGATGACCAAGAAAGAATTCTTGAGACATCTTTGGTTCAAAACGGTGGTTTATTAAAGCACGGGGACAGGACCTGTGGGCAGGAAGAGCTGCTGCCCCGGGGATGTGAGGAGTGGTCTATTATATACTTGTAAATTGGGGAGGGGATTACCGATGGATGGTGTAAGTCTCTAAGGAATTTTGGAAGCAAGGTTTCTAGGACCTTGAGGGGCTAGCTATTGTTTGGGGAAAAGGTTATCTATTACCAGTAACAAAACCTTCTCATGATACCCTTTAGATGTATATCCGGGGGCCCTATGCTTGGGAGTGATTGTCCACACTATCTTGGAGGTTTAGAGATAAAGTTTCTAAAGGAATTGTTAAAGTAGAATTACAGGATCGTGGTTGGGGGGTGGGGGTCAGTCAGGCTGGGATTGTCTTTTGCCCTTAGCAAAGCCTCAAGGTGGGGGTAGTTGAGTCCCTAGAGGAGAGTCACTCTGCCTGTTTCAAGGGCTTGTCAAGTAGGTAAGGATATTTAATAATTTTTCTCCTGCCTCTGTTTCCCACATCAATGATCTCAGGGTCCTAGGGTCCAGCCCTCTATCAGGCTCCTTGCTCAGCAGGGAGTCTGCTTCTCCCTTTCCCTCTGCAGCTCCCCTGACTTGTGCTCTCTCTCTGGCAAATAAAATAAAATAAAAAGACAGGTGCCCCAGTGACAATACTTTTAATACCTAAAATACTACTGATGCCAAAGAGACATATTTTAGGGTAGCAAATTCTACCCTCTTCATAATCAATTCAAAGACAATTTCTGGGAGAGCCTGGCTGGCTCAGTCAGTAGAGCACGCAACTCTTGATCTCGGGGTGGCACGTTCAAGCCCCAGGTTGGGGATAGAGATTACTTAAAAATACTAAAGCCTTAAAAAAAGAAAGTATTGTCCCTTTTAAGGAACAGCAGAGGGGTAAGGAAAGCTCTGAAAACAGAGTCTAATTTACCCTTTTATAAGAGACATTTACATTTATAGAGAAATTTCCATTTGTAAAGGTGTCTCAGTTTCCGTTCCAGGAATAGAAGGATGACTAAGTATCCAGAAACTCTTATCAATGGGAAAGGCTAAAATGTAAATCTGCATAACAATTTTCCCTTTGTTGATGGGGCTTTTCCTGATAGCCTCCCAGATCTGGCTCCAGACCCTCTGACATTTTTTGTCTTCAGCTGATACTTAAAGATTGGCTTGGGCCCTTTCTGAGATTTACTCCGTTTTTCTGGGTCTTCCCCATGCATATAGGAACTTGAGATGTTATAAACATTCTGTTGGTTTTTTCCTGTTGGTCTTTTATTAATGGCAGTGGGGAGGGGATCTCAGTCAAGAACCTAGAAGAATAGAGGAAAAATTATTTTTCCTCCCTCACAGTTATCTATCGTCCCCCACCCCCACTATTCTCAATCTTGGAAATATAATCTGAATATAGCAGATGAGCCCTTAAGTCATGACCTGGAGTGGATTCTTGGCAGTTGGGTACCAACAGGGTGTCCTTTTGCGGAAGCTGGTTGTCCCGGGACTCAGAGTTAGACACAAAGAGTTCTGTAGAACAGAGATAGGGAAAAGACCCACCAGGTCAGTTCTGAAGACAAAGGGATGAGGATAGAGGATCAGACACCAGCACACACCCTAGAGGTCCGGAGGGGCAGGTGGGGAGCTAGTAACAGCTCCTCTTAGGAGAGCTTAAAGCAAAGCCAGGCCAGAAAGGAAAGCCACAAATGGTTCTTCTGTGAATAAGAAGCTGATGGGGAGGAAGAAATTCCTCTGCCCTTCACGTCCTTCTAGCAAGACTAAGAATCAAGTTCACACGAGACAGATGGACAGGAAAAAATCACCTTTTACTGTGTGCATATGTAGAATCCACATGATGTGGGAAACAAAGGCAGAAGAAAAATCATTAAATTTCCTTCCTACCTACAGCCCATTGACAAGTCCTTGAAACAGGTAGAGTGACATTCCTCTAGGGACTCAACTGCCTCAAAAGGCAACCCTAGCCTGACCCCACCCTCCCCCCCACCAGGATCCTGTTAAGTCTACTTCAACTAACGCATGAAAATTCCTTTGGAAACTTTCTTGCTCTCTAAACCCCCCAAGATACATGTTGGCAATCATCCCCCAAGCATATGATCCACTGATATACACCTGAAGGGTCTCATGACTCAGGTTTTATTAGACGGTAATAAATGACCTTTTCCCAACAACAGCTAGCCCTCTTAAGGTCCTGGAACCCTTGCTTCCAAAATTCCTTAGAGACTTATGCTCTCCCAAACCCCCTCCCAACTTGCAAGCATATAATGGGCCACACTTCATGACCCCAGTGCAACTCTTTCTGCCCACAGGACCTGTCCCCATGCTTTAATAAAATCACTTTTTTGCACCGATGGTGTCTCAAGAATTCTTTCTTGGCAGTTGGCTTTGAACCCTAACATCATCTTTCCTACATCATATACAGACATTTCAAAGTACAGGCAAAATGAGGTGTGTAGGTCATTCTCAAGTAAGAACTGGATAAGAGTCTGGAACTTCAAAGGGAAGGAATGCAATTCACGAGAGATCAAAAAGAGTTAAATGTTTGTTAAATAAATGTGTGCTGAACCACTCAGAACAAATGGGGCATAGAGGACTTGGATCCAACGGGCCTCGCCATGTTCTTCCCTGTGTCCTTCGTTTGGATGCTAAGGTGGCTCTGTATGGTAATAGTTCTTCTCCTGGTGAAGGTCCTCTATCTAAATTCTTTTATGCAGTTGAGGGGGGAAGAGGTAAAGAGCTTTTCCTGAATCTTCAGGGTTTTGATTGCTTTTTAAGTCAAAATAATTTCCATGGTGCATCTTGGGGTGTCCTGCCTTTGGTCCCTACGAAGTCGTTAGCCCATGGCTCTCCAGGCTTAAGGAAGTAGCTGGGAGTCAGTCCCTCCATGGTACAGTAACTGGGATCTGGGGGTTCATGCTCAGAACCCATCTCCTCCGGGCAGCCATGGATAGGGGTCCCTTGCACTGCCCTGGACATCTTAATGCCAGTTGACTAGGCTCACAGTGTTTCCCCGCCCAACTCCTTGGTTCCCCAGGGCTCAGAACTCCCACTGGATTGGGGGAGTGGGGGGTCTCCTGGGTCCTGGAGAGTGGGCACTGACTCATCAGGCAGGATGTGACCTTGAACAAATTCATTAGAGCTTCAGTGGTTTGGGCAATAATTATAATCAGGGTCACCACTGAGATCACTTCTACCTCTGCAAGGGATACCATCTTCTGCAAATCTGTGCTGTTTTCCTCTTTACTGTGGCAGCCTTTCCTCCTCCCCGGCCCTGCTTGCCACCTCCTCCTTGGCAAGATCCAGATCACTTCATCTGACCTTGACCCTTGACATCTGCTTAGGCTAGATCCAGAAGAGGGAGCCACTTCGAGGTTCGCACAGCTGGCTTGGGACAGATCTGAGCAGAATGCCTGCGACTCCTGGGGCCACTTGATACTCTGTGTGTCTCTCCAAATAGCCTCATCCTCCTGTTTTTCTTTTTTCCCTTGCCTGCCTTCCTCTCCTCCAACACTAGGAATAATGGGTGGGCTCCTGAGAGTTTCTAGAACAAGAAAAGCTATGTTTTTGCCGTGCGAAGAGCTTGCAAGTGGCAGGATCCGAGGGCCAGACACAGCCATCTGAACCCCTCATGGACTCCCTGCCCAAACTTGTCCCAGCAGACACCCACACCTCCCTCCCCTCTGGCATCTGAGCACCAGGCACCCGGAGGGGTCATCCTGACTTGCAAAGTGAAAATTGGTTGGTGGTGGCTCACGCCAGGAGCCACTGAATCCCAGCCATCAGTTGCCAACATTACTGCAAATAGCAACTTTTCTGTTGCAAATGGAGCTGGAGAGGAGGGGCTGTTCTCCAGCTGAGAGCCTCAGACTGCACTGGAATTGTTGGCAGGCATGCGCACTGCAGCAGTGGCCTTTTCCTCATTTAGTTAGCTTGCCCTAGAGTAGGTCATGATTGATGCTGGGGAGCTTCCCGGAGTTCACCCCCGCGGACCGAAATCACAGAGATCCCCGTGTCTGCTGGTCTCTGCCTGGTGCGGCCGATACAGTGCTGGAATCCGAAAATGCTTGAATTAAAAGGAACCCCAGCCATCACCTCCTACCCTGCTCTTTTCATTTCACAGATGATGACACTGAGACCAAGATAAATTAGGGGCTGGCATCTAGGGACAGAGGGAGGAAGGAGCCCAACTTAAGGAAGCCAAAGGCAGGTGGAAAGGAGGGATTAGATTTTGTGATTGTTTGGAATGTTGAGTACAGTACTTAGAATAAAGCACTCTTATTTACATATCTGGCCTTAAATTTCCACACTCCTATTTTTTAGTTATGTACTAGGCACCCTGGTTTTGTGGAAGGAGCATTGGAGACGAGAGTCCTAGACTCACACTCCTCTTTTGGGTCACCTAGAACCGCCCGCTTTGCCGCTTGGACTGTTTCCCCACTTGTTGATCAAGGGTGTTGGGATCAATGAACTCCTTATTCCTTTCTAGTCTAATATTCTGGATTTTGTAAGAAACAAGCCATGTCAAGTCAAGAGGGTTTCTTTGTGGTCTAACTTCTCAGGCATGACAGTAAATACACTCACCTCTTTGATGTGCTTCCAGCTTCATGTGAAAACGAAGACACACTCAGACCCTTGCATATGGTTGAGCTTCTTGCTGTTGACTTTTTGCTTTGGATGTGTTCCTTCCCTTAATCTTCATCCACTGCCATGAAGGGCAGGGAACACTCAAGCCCCATGCGGTGTTTGCCACACACAGCTGGGGGTCCCAGCTTACCCACTCCTCAGTCACTTCCAGGTTTTCCTAGGGAGCCCGGGAGTTGGCCTGTCATAACTTGCCTGAGAAACAGTCTTCCGGGAAATGTTGGTCCAATAAAAGACTCCATCAAAAAGTTTGCTATCGTCCAGGAAGTCTGGGAAATGTTGCCCTAATAGAGCCACTTCCTAGACATCCACAAGGCACTCAGGGTATTTGAGTATCTGGACGTTGACACGATAAACAGACCTCTTAAACTTTTGTGAAATAACAAAAATTCAGCCAAGTACACTTTATAAAGATCTAGTTGGCTTTATCAGTTGGTTTATGAATGGGGATGCATCCCGTCTAGTAAGTGGAGGGGAGCTCCAAAGGGTTACAGATAGGGAAAGGTTTTTAAAGGTAGGAGGGGATGCCTTGGTGGCCCAGTCAGTTTTCTGATTTCTGCTCTGGTCATGATCTCAGGGTGGTGAGAGCCTGTGTCAGGCTCCATGCTTAGCGGGAAGTCTGCTCGAAGGTTCTCCCCTTCTGCCCCTCCCCCGCCTCTTGAAAATAAATAAATAGATAGATAGATAAATAAATAAATAAATCTTTTTTTTTTTAAAGGGCAGGATAAAGAGGGAAAAATTATCATTTCAGGTGAGATCATCTTCAATTGGGGAAAAGGGGTTTTAGCAGGTGGATTAGCACATCTTGCTTTGGAGGATAACGAGGGCTCAACCTGGCAGATTACCTCATTGATGCGGACCAGAAAATTCCTGACTGACTGGTTAAGACTAGATTTCTGTGGGCTTGAAAATGAGTTGGATTAGGCATTAAGTCTTCCTTTACTGACTTGGGGCCTTAACATCAGTAATGCCATTTGGGGGCCTGTGGTGTTCTTTTTCATACTTTATTTGATCCTAAGTACATTGGACCACAAAGGAACCATCTTTTTCTTTTCCTTTTTTTAAATTAGCATACAATGTATTATTTGCTTCATGGGTACGGGTCCGTGATTCATCAGTCTTACATAATTCACAGTGCTCATCATAGCACATACCCTCCCCAGTGTCCATCTCCCAGCCACCCCATCCCTTCTATGTGCCCCCCCCCCCAGCAGCCCTCAGTTGGTTTCCTGAGATTAAGAGTCTCTTATGGTTTGCCTTCCTCTCTGATTTCATCTTGTTTCATTTTTCCTTCCCTTCCCTTATGATCCTCTGTCTTTTTTTCTCAAATTCCTCATCAGTGAGATCAGTATGATCTCAGTGAGATCATACAGTAATGGTCTTCCTCTGATTGACTTATTTCACTTAGCCTAATACCCTCTAGTTCCATCCATGTCATTACAAATGGCAAGATTTTGTGGGGGGGGGGGCGGTTGATGGCTGCATAGTATTCCATTGTAGATATATACCACATCTTCTTTATCCATTCACCTGTTGATGGACATCTAGGCTCTTTCCATAGTTTGGTTATTGTGGACATTGCTGCTACAAACATTGGGGTGCACGTGCCCCTTCAGATCCCTACATTTGTAATCTTTAGAGTAAATACCCAGTAGTGTGATTGCTGGGTCATAGGGTAGCTCTATTTTCAACTTTTTAAGGAACCTCCATGCTGTTTTCCAGAGTGGCTGCACCAGCCTGGATTCCCACCAACAGAATAGGAGGGTTCCCCTTTCTCCACATCCTCACCAACACCTGTCATTTCCTGACTGGTTGATTTTAGCCCTTCTGACTGGTGTGAGGTGGTGTCTCACTGTGGCTTTCATTTGTATTTCTTTGATGCCAAAAAGCCCCATCTTTTCCTCCTCACCCTTATTCACAGCTCCCCAAAGTCATACATTTATGTCATACATTTACGGGAGACACTGAGATCTTGAAGGAAGGGAAAAGGCTAAATTTGCAGAGGAGATCACATTTGCACCAGATGCACTCCTGTCTCACCCTCTGGATACTTCTCATCTCCCAGGGTCCAGAGCTCTCCTCACTGTGGTCTGTCAGCAGCAAATCACCGACTCTGCCCCCATTGGCTCATTTCACCCAAGTCAGGGTGGGAATCAGGGGCTGTTTTTTTGTGTATTTGTGTACTTGTGCTGTAGCCATAGATTTGAGCAGGGGTCTTAATCATCCCCGAGGCAGACAGAATGCAGCACCAAGGCACTGAAAATATCTAGGTACCGATTTGTGAAAAATACCACTGGAGAAGAGGGAGGCAGTATCAAGCCAAAGACAAGGAAGAACCTCCATCTGAAAATTCCGCATTTGAGAATAAAGCACAAATTATTAGGAAGTGATTTGGGATTTTCAATAGAGTCCAAGAAGTACTATTTCCCTGAGACATCATAAAAATATCCTTAAAGAGAGAATGAGCTGAACAAAGAGACAACAGTGTAAGATGAAAGAGGAGATGGAAGAATATGGCAAAGAAGCTCATATTTTAATACCAGTTTAAAAAAATATACATATGTAGGGTGCCTGGGTGGCTCAGTCACTAAGCATCTGCCTTCGGCTCAGGTCATAATCCCAGAGTCCTGGGATCAAGCCCTGCATTGGGCTCCCTGCTTGGCGGGAAGCCTGCTTCTCCCTCTCCCTCTCTCCCTATTTGTGTTCCCTCTCTCACTGTGTCTCTCCCTGTCTAATAAATAAATAAAATCTTTAAAATAAAATGTAGAACTGATCCTGCAGGGGAAAAATAATCATGTAAGTGACATAGAGAACAAATTGGAAAATTTCCCTAAAAATACAGAGGAAAATCGGAAAACATTCCAATTAGCCAAAAAGAATATATGAGAGCAGAGAATGTAAACTCAGCACATGAATATTCTTCTTCAAGTGGAAAATGGTACCATTTCATTAGAATCAATAATCAAGGATAGAGTAGAAGAAAATTTTCCCAAGAGGAGAGGGATTGTTTAGACATCGTGAAAAATTTTCTGCCCAGTAAAAATGTATATGGCTTGGGGCTCCTGGGTGGCTCAGTCATTAAGGGTCTGCCTTTGGCTCATGTCATGATCCCAGAGTCCTGGGATCGAGTCCCACATCGGGCTCCCTGCTCAGCAGGAGGCCTGCTTTCCTTCTCCCACTCCCCCTGCTTATGTTCCCACTCTCACTGTCTCTCTTTCACTGTCAAATAAATAAATAAAAATTTTTTGAAAATGTATATGGCTTATTTTTAAAAACCTAGAAAAAAGAATTAGTCAAAATAGTAACATATACTCCAACTTTATAGATGTAACCACTGTTAAGAGTTTGGTATATCCTTGTGACCTTTGCTTTTTTCATTGCTCGTACGGCTATGTCAGTATTTTGAAAAGAATTTTGGAAGATTTGATGAAAGGGATAAAAATGAAGGCATCTATTGCCACTTGGGCTGTTATGAAAGGACCCATGTGTCCTTGGGGCTCAGCATGACGGTGGTGGTGACTGTGGGAATGAGAACCAGAGGTACGTGAATGAGCAGGGGCCTCGGCGGGGGAGTTCTTGACCTGCCACGCCTCCTCACCTAGGTGTTTCCTTCCAAGGGTAAACCTAGAAATTTTTGACTTTGTTCTAGAAAGCACGAACCTCAAACCATGGATCAGTTTTGTGTATAAAAGAGAAGAAAACCACAGTGAGGTGGTGGGTTCCCTGATCAGTCGTGAGACTCAGTTATTGGTAGGAAGCTGTGGGAATGCACGTGGGCAAACTTTGCCTCTCCTTGGACGTCTTTATGAAAAGCACTGATCACTGTATGTGCTGAACACCCCCCAAATCTAGTTTTAAGGTGGGAAGTAGGACAGAATGAACTCTAAAGACCCTTTTTTGTTCTGTTAGCTTGTGTCTCCATGGTGCCACTGGAACCCCTCCTCGCCATTCATTCTGGTGTTATATCACCATAATTAACATTGCTGTGTGGAAATAACAAGCGTGTCGGAAACCAGGGGAGAGAGAACTCTCAGGTGCTAATGAGCACATCAATTTCAATAATGATAAACTCACTGTCATTCCAACCATTGATCTTCCCATCACTCAGCTGTTGGTTGCAAATGAGCAGAAGGAAGGAAAAGATTCCTACAGTCCCACCACCCACTTAATCACCATTAACGTTTAGGTGTATGTCCTTTGAAGCTTTATGCGGTCCATATTTTAGATGTGACTTTGATCATATGCTGTGGTTTAAATTGTATATACTTATTATTTAAAATTCTGCCTCATTATTTCTGATATGAAAAGGAGTAGATAATCATTGCCGACAATTTTGGAAAGTACATACTGAAGAAAAATTTTAAAACGTCCAGAGTCCCATCACTTAGACATAACATTTTTAGCATTTGCTGTATATTTCTTTAGTATTAAAAGACCTTTATTGCTTTTCCTAGACTGCAGCAGTTTTATAAACACTGTAAAAAAACCCTAAATATATATATATATTGTATACAGCATGTATATGTATTTAAATGTATGTGGGTATATTTATTCATCTTTTACAAAATCAAATTATACTCTTTATTCTCCTATCTTCTTTTTGCATTTATGCAACATGATATGGCAACCCTGTTTTTTCAAATGTCTCCAATTGCTTTGTAATTATATTTCTTTCCATTTTTCTCTTACAGACAAACGTGCAAGGAATATTCTTTTGCCTGTGTCTTTTCACACTTACACAGGTATATTTCTATGGGAACCAGAGGGTCCAAAGTTCACATTTTTAAAATGTTGAAAATGTACATTTTAAATCTTAATGTATATTTCCTTCAAGGGGGTCCCTCCAGTCCCACTCTTACCAACAATGTATGAAATTGCCTGTTTGGGTGACATTAGATATTTTTAACACCTTTAATATTTGAAAATCCAATAACCAAAGAATGTCAGGACTTAATTTGCATTTGGGTTTATTTCATGACTGATAAGGCTGTGTATCCTTTTGTGTTTGTGGTCATTTCCACTTATTCTGTATTTTACTGTTCTTCCCCTTCTGCCACTGTCTCTTGGACTGTTTCTTACTTTCTTACTTATAGTGCAGGAGCACTTCATACATTATAGATATCAATGACAATATAAATTTTCAATAAACAGAACATTTCCACTCAGAACATTTCCACTGAGCAATAAAATACCAATGTGTTAAAATAAAATAAAATGGAAAAAAAAAAACCAACATGTTGCTTCATGGAGAATTTTCTTTTCTTTTTTCTGGTCATGAAAAATAGAGATTTTTTTACTTACTCATTCTGGTGTGGTATGCCAAATGTGTAAATAATTTAACTGGTACTAGCAAATGGCATAAAAAACAATACCAGATACATTTTTTAAAAAGATCTTATTTATTTATTTATTTGTCAGAGAGAGTGAGCATAGGCAAACAGAGTGGCAGGCAGAGGGAGAAGCAGGCTCCCTGCCGAGCAAGGAGCCCGACTCGGGACTCGATCCCAGGACCCTGGGATCATGACCTGAGCCGAAGGCAGCCGCTTAACCAACTGAGCCACCCAGGCATCCCACCAGATACATTTTTAAATGCTCAACAAACTTGTCAAGAATTGTGAGGTGAACAATATGGCCCAAGAAAACATATTGCCTGGAGAAAGACATTTCCAAGAATAATGTAGAGAGCTCTGCAGACCCAAATTGTCCCCATGGGCTCCAAGATCCACCTGAACATAGAGAAAAGAACTAGATTGCTCATTTAGGCACCAAACTGAATAAAGAAATACTTCAAGCTCCCTTTATATTGTAATCAGATTTGCAATGACCAGGAGGAAGACCTCCTGGTCCCCCATGTTGGAGCAAGAACCAGAGCTCAGTTTTCCCTTAAATGCAAACCTCGAGTTTCATGTCCAGAGTACAGATACCAGAAAAGGAAGAAATAGGATTCTACCTATTTTCATGTAGACAAACTCACCCATGGCCTCTCATGGACGCTCTGCCAAGATTGTTTACAATCCTGGATGAGGTCCTGGGACCCAGGGAAAATCCCTTCCAGTGTTGACAACAGACCGACCATCAGATTTGGAGCCCTGCAAATTTTTGTTTTTGTTGTTTTGGTTTTGGGGGGTTTGTTTGTTTGTTTGTTTTCGAGGTTTTTTTGTTTGTTTGTTTTTTGCCATCTTGGTAAATTTCCATGAGTGAGTTAGACATTGTTCAGGGGCTGTACCCAAAAGCCATTTAGCTTTTGGAGAGGAGAGAGAATGAAGCCTGCATATACATATGTGCCCCTGTGTGACAAGGTGTCCGCATGAACTTTTAACTAAAGTACAATAAATACTCAGAAAAGTGTGCAGCTATCTAAATCAATTAAATTCACAACAACGATCAGCAATATAACTGGCACCCGAATCAAGGAATAATACCCAGTAGGTCTGCCTGGTGCCCTACTGTCCTGGTTTCTAACACCTTAGATTCATTTCACCTGTAAAATGGACAGTCTTCCTCTACCCTTCAAGGTCTTCCAGTTAGACTAAAAATTAAGTTTACATGAGATAAGTTAATGGGAGGAAAAACCAAAGTTTAATTACATGCACACACATGAGTCCCGATCTTGAAATTGAGACATAAAGAAATGAGGCATTTTTTTTGTACTTTTTAGACAAAGAGACACTGCATTTGTGAGGAATTTACAAGGCAAAGAAAACAGATGCTTGGGGGCTTTAATTAGTAAGGAATTCTGAGCAGAACTGGGTCTGAGGTTGTAGAGGGGGAAAAAAGTAACAAGGTTTGTTTCTAGAAATTTCTCTGCCTTTCAGTTCCCACTTCTCTTTACCTCCTGGTATAAGAAGGGCACCTTCTACATGGGAGATTCATTTCCTGCTTTTAGGGGGACAGAAGGTCTGAATGTCCTTGCACTGGCTATTTTAAGTAACTTTTTAGTCACTTTTTTTTTTTTTTAATGATTCTATTTGTTTGAGAGAAAGGGAGAGAACAAAAGCATGGGGAGCAGCAGGAAGAGGGAGAGAGAGACACAGACTCCCTGCTGAGCAGAGAGTCTAACACGGGGCTCGATCCCAGGATCCTGGGATCATGACCTAAGCTGAAGGCAGACACTTAACCGACTGAGCCACCCAGGCGCCCCTTTAGTAATTTTCATTTAATATAATCAGTATGCTGGGGTGCCTGGGTGGCTCTGTCGGTTAATGGGTTAATCCTCTGCCTTCCGCTCAGGTCATGATCTCAGGGTCCTGGGATGGCGCCCCAAACTGGGCTCTCTGCTCAGCAGGGAGCCTGCTTCCCTCTCTCTCTCCACTTACCTCTCTGCCTACTTGTAATCTCTCTTTCTGTGTCAAATGAATCAATAAAATCTTTAAAAAATTAATCAGTATGCCAAAGTGATACCTTTAGGGGCAGCCTGTCCTCAGCCTTACATCTGTATTCCCCTTTTATATAAATAAAATTGTATGTTATATTTTCTTTCCTATTTTTCAACCAACTTCCCTTCAACATTAAGTTTGTGAGATACAGCTACATTGTTGCTTCTAATTGTAGTCTGTTTATTGTCACTGCTGTATGATATTCCATTGTGTGAAGTTACCACTCTTTATTCATTCTGTTACTGTTGGGCATTTGGTACCTATCCAATTACGAGCTATTATGCATAGTGTTACTACGTGTCTTTTCATGAATGTGTAAATGCATAGGTGTGGGATTTCTCAGTCATAGGAAAGGCCTATGTGGATAATACCAAAGAAGGCCGAAGAATTTTCCAAAGTGGTTGTACCATTTTATATGCCTACGAACAGTGTATGAGAGTTCCATTGGCTCCCCATCTTCATGGAGAGTTGGTGTTTTCTGTCTTTTTTTTTTTTCTTTTTAAGTAAGCTCCACGTCCACTGTGGAACCCAACATGGGGCTTGAACCTACGACCCTGAGATCAAGACCTGAGCTGAAATCAAGAGTCAGACGCTTAACCAGCTGAGCCACCCAGGCACTGCTGTCTTTTTTTTTTTTTTTTTTTCTTTTTAATGTTAGCAATCCTGGCAGCTATGTGCTGGTTTTACAAGGTGGCTTCAATCTTCATTTCTCTCCTAATTAGTGAAAATAAGGAAACCTAAAAGCATTTTTTTTTTTACCACTGGATATTCTTTTAATGAACCATTAAAATCTTCTCCCCTAGAAACCATATTTTAGGCAAAAGTGCCTAACCCACTTCTTTGCCCTTTTGAAAGGCTTTACATGGGTTCCCTAAATCACACTCTCAATAGTCAAGTCAAGGGGGAAGAGGCTTTACAGATGAGGAAAAGGAAGTTCAGCAAATGTAGTTGAGTTACCCAGAGCTTGAGTTGTGGTAAGAACCTGTCTTCCAGTCTCCATGCAACTGACTCTTATATTCTGCCATATTGCTTGTCCTGATCACCAACTGAAAAGGATACGCCATTATTATGACAACTCTGGTTGTCAGGGTCTGTGGTGGATCTAGAAGACCGAATGATAAATAAGGCATGGTTCATGTCACCAGGAAGGACTTTGCAACTACTCATTTACTGGTAAGCGTTGTCTAAATTCATGGTTGTCACATGTGATAAAATGGGCACAGTACTCCATGCATTAACTTGTCGTACCTCGAGAGAACCATCTGGGGGAAAATTAAGAGTTGGCTCAGAGCCAGAATACAAGGACTGTGTCAACTCTCAGGTTCAAAAGCCAGCTCCATGACAAACCAGCATGTGATCCTGGGCTAGTTGCCCAAACTAGGTGCTTTATTTTTCTTTTTCCAAAATGGAAATCATTCTGGTTCTTGATTTGTAGATCCATCAGCATGATTCAATGAGCTAACACCTGGAAGTCCCCAGTGGGCCGTGCCTGGCATGTAGCAAGCACTATACATCATTTATGTCAACAAATATCAGTTATGGAAGTTATTATTATATACGGGGCTCCACCAACAAAGTGAGCATGTGATTCTTGGGTGAAATTCTTAAAGTCTCAGGATCACTCATTCATCTGCTTCCTCCTTCCTTATCCTCTTAATTCTGTCCTCCATGCCCTTACAGACCAGGGGATATGCAAATTTTTAAAAGACTTTCTGCGGACATGATGCTTTAGCTCAGCATTTCCAAAGCCAATGTTACCATCAGCATCCTGGAGATGATTTAAGGCAGCAAATACACCAAGAGCTATATTACATTGAGTCACCTTGTGAAAAAGTTATAACCCTTTTATGGCTACTCAAACCCTCTCGGGACCCCAAGAGAACATTTCAGTGTTGTACCAGCCTGTTTGTAACGTATCTCTAATGATTGCTATTCCCACCTGGTTTTGGTTTGGTTTGGTTTTTAACAAAGAGACATTGGGTCCAACTTAACAGCCTGAAATCGTATTTCAGTAATCATATCTCAATGATCTCTAATAACATTATCTTAAATATGTGCAGTTTTTTTCATTTTAGTTCATTTTATATGTGATACTGTTTTCCACTTAAAGTCATAAAGATTCATTCTTTTGGTTAAGCCAAATATATGAGCTGATTTAAATAAAAATACCAAACCTATGATATGGCCAAAAATTATGTGGGTGTGAAAAATACTGCTTTAGCCTGAAACTGTGTCTTTTTTTCTTAAGTTCTGAAAGACTTTTTTTTTTTAAGATTTTTTTATTTATTCATTTGAGAGAGACAGAGTGAGAGAAAGAGATCATAATTAGCGGGGAGAGGGAGAAGCAGGCTCCCCACTGAGCAGAGAGCCTGATGCAGGACTCGATCCCAGGACCCTGGGAACATGATCTGAGGCGAAGGCAGATGCTTAATGGACAGAACCACCCAGGTGGCCCCTAAGTCTTTATTTTAATTCCAGTTAGCATACAGAGCTACGTTAGTTTCAGGTGTATAATGTAGTGATTTAACACTTCCATATACCATCCAGAGCTCATCATGACAAGTGAGTGCCTTAATCCCCATGCCCCCATCCGCCTTCCCTCTGGTGACCATCAGTCTTGCTAAGAGTCTGAAACAGTATGTCTTTAATGGTCACTCATCAGCCTAAGGTGACAGACCAATGGAGAATCTCTTTCCCTGCAGAAGGAGCTCCATCCTGTAGGAGAAACAAGAACTTGGGTTGGACAATGAGCTAGATTTGGTTTTGAGTGGCTTCTCCTCTTGCTTACTACTTACTCCTGAAAAACAGAATGAATTACAAATCTCTTCAACGTCAGTTGTATCATTGGTTAACCGAGAATAATTCTTACTCTCTGATTCAATGAGAAGATGTTTTTAAAGCATGAAACGTAGTGTCTGACTCGTAGTAGGTATTTGATAAATGCAGCGATTTTATTATAACACCAGGTTTATTTTTATTATATATATATGTATGTATATATATATATTTATTATCTATTATAACATATGGGTGACTGTCTCTCCTGCTTCTGTTTTGCATTCTTCAAATTATTTTCTCCGTTTCTAAAGACTCAGCTCTGGATTCCAGCACAGCCAAAGGCACTTAAACACCACACACACACCTGACAGGTAGTAGGTGCTCGTTAAGGGCATTTTAACTGATCAGATGATTGATTAGGAGGTCTCTGGTAGCATTATAGTTGAACAGCTCCCCAGTGGGCCCATATCGACACATCTGTTTATTAGTCTCCTCTAGAGAAGTCTTTAATGTTGGGAGAGGAGACACCCAGCGTGATAGTCCGTCTCATTAAACTCCCGTTTTGTTTTGTTTTCCTTTTCTTGGAACAAGGGGGACTTGAGATGGTAGTGGAACCTAGGTCTAGGAAATGAAAATAGGAGATCTGGTCTACTTGGGGATGGTCCCTCTATGTTGCCCTTCTTGATGGCATTGCCAGACAGGAGGGAGGCATGGTACCTATTTCTGTTCTTCATGGATGTGTTCATAGAGGAGCGAATTCCTACTCCATTGCATGGGGGTGGATAGACAGCATGGGAGGACCAGCAGAACTGTTCTCCACTCTCCCTCTTTGGCACAAGAGGAAAAGGAATGACTATTGGAATGGTGCATCTGGGAGAAGAAACTTAGCATGCTTAGCTCAGGCTTCTCTCTTCTCCTTTGGTACCAGCCTGCCTGCCAAAAACACCCATCCTCTGCCTTTCCATTCTCTGAGCTTATGAGCCAGCTCCCTGTTGGGGAGGCCCATGGTTGACAGTCTGTGCTCGTAACTCGTAGTACTTGTACCTAATTAGGAGGGGAAATATTAGGAAGACCATTGCAGGCACACACTGAAGCATTTCCTTCCAGCCCAGATTACTAGAATCACGGTGCCCTATACCTTAAAGGAGGGTTGTCAAGGCAGAGACAGGATGACAGAACCACATTTTTTTTGACTTTTGGATATGTAAAGCCAGGATTTAGGATATAAGACCCACAGATTTAGAATAATATGCAGAAGTGGTTTTCCCACTTCCAGACCAGGTCAAGATAATGTGGATCGAGACCAAACAGAAGAGCTGAACGCCTGAGAAGGGACTAGCCCTCCCATTTCCAAGTGAGCACCATCTGTCCTCAGTACCACGGTGGTACTGAGAGCTGATTCACCACCTGAAGTTCTTCCTTTCCCATTCAAGGAAGAACTGAACATCCCATATGTCAAGGAGCTATGAGGATTTCCACTCTTTGCCATCCAGTGAGTAATTTTTGCAGGTGGCTCCCAGAACATGGTCTGTGGATTAGGAGTGATGTCCAGCTGCATGGTGACAGGCCACTCTCCATCTCACCATGTGGACTTTCCTGCTTGAATGACCCAGGACCCTCAGAAACTCTTTGAGATGGAGAGGATGGCAGTGTAGGTAAATACATGGAATGATGATTTTTTAGAAGCAAAACCCTATATTCTTAAAGCGGGGCTGAGTTGGACCAATCTAATTTTCACCCCCTACACATCCCAGGAGTAAAATATTCACCTCTTGTTTTATTTCTTTACTCCCTTGCATCACCTAATACAAAGGAATTGTGTGTTTAGAAAGCCCAGGATAAATAGTCTTTGTTGAATTTAATACATCAGATTTATTTAAAACCTGATGATGCTCCTTCTCTCTGGCCAATGGACCATGCCTTGTACTGATCATGTTTCCGACACTTAGTTCCTAAATCATCTCTGGCCGAGGCTAGAAGCAACTGATGTCTTTATATCTGTGGTTATAGGTCCTGAGGACTCCCTGCAGGAAATGTGATGATTTTTTAAAAAAAGAAATCCAAACTTTAGAAACCAACACAGTGGGTGTGTTGACAAGTAGTGATGGCATGTGCCTTCCTTCCCAGGTTAGGGTATATTTGGAGAGGTTGAAATTCATCCATATGTCAATAACAACACAGTAGTTAACTCCAACTTTAAAATTTGGCAGATACAGGCTATGTCACTTGCTGCCTCTAAGACCTGGGATCATTTACTATTTTCTCTATCCCTTGGGTTTTCGTTTGTGCAGTGGGGAGGACGTCACTTCTATAATGAAGAGTTCTTTTGAAATTCACTGAGGGGTTGTCCACGAGGGGCTGCGAAAAATGTCCAGCGCAGAAAAAGCAATCAATCTATGGTAGTCAAAGTTATGGATAGTGAAAGCACACTATAATTTTTTAAACCCAAACCAGCTCAGCCACAGTTGTGAGGGTCTACTCGCCGGACAGCTAGGAGAACTGTCCATCTTTAGGTCATTTGACTCTCTTTCCCAGGCTGGGGAAAGGGTATGGGGACCCATTGGAAGAGTATCCTATGAGTCAGAATCTCAAAGTGCAAGTCCAGGCTCCTCCCTTGGGTAGAACAGTGAGCATGGGCTATGCCTGAGGAGCCCTGGTCAGAAGCCAATATCCTTGTGCTGGAACCACTGCCATCTTGGAAAGCCTACCCAACGAAGTGACATAGTCCGCTGAGCGCACCAGGGCACTTCACTGGGGAGAGATCAGCGACCCATGGCTAAGAAGGAGCCTCTGGCAGGCAGCAGACTGCAGACATGACTCGGGTCATTGCAAGCTCATTACCACCATCTGCTCTGGCCATCTCGACCTGGTCAGCTGGAGAGGACTCCTGAGTTACTGACACCACAGAGGCCTCTTAGGGAGAGATTTTCCTGCTGTTCAGTGATTACCGCTTTATGGAAAGGACCTACATGAAGTGATACCCATTAGCTTCCCTGGTTGGGAGCAGGGGTCATTTCTATGTCACAACTGGGGGTGTATCACATGGATTCCCTGCCCCAGTGCGCTTTCGGTCTCCCCCGATTCCTCACCCTCCAGGGTCACCATACCGGCTCTTACCTGTCCTATATTACCAACGACTGTCACTACTTTGAGTGGGAGGATAAAAACAGGGACATTGCTCTCAGAGGTCACAAAGAAATAAACTTTCTTACGATGACCCCTAATGTTCTTTCCTTATGCACACTTCCTCTCTCCCAAGCTTTTGCTCATTTCTCCATTAAAAAAATATATATTTTCTGTGTGGCCTCTTATGTCAGACTCTGTGCTAGATGCTGGAGATAACAGCTAAGACCCAGACAGATGGGGCCCCTGCTCTCATGCACCATATATTCTAGCAGGAGGAGAGTGCTAGAGTACACATGTATTCTTGTATTCTTGTAGAATAAACTTGTATTCTAGTACCTCATGTACGAGGTGTAACAGAGATCATTTCAGACATGAGAGAGGCCGTGTGGTGCCGTGGGTGGACCCAAGCTGGTCCTCTAAGCCATGATTCCTTTAGATTCAATTGCTGGCAGCTTCTCCTATTAGTTGGGTGACCTCTGATAAGTTACTTCATGGTTACAGAGTGCTTACTGACTTGCAAAATGGGGATTCTAAGGGGACCTTCCTCACGGGAGGCATCTGAGCTAAGACTTCATGGCTCACAGATAGCCAGACATGTGAGGAATCTAAAGGAGAACATTTCAACCAAAGGGAACAGCAGGTGCCAATGTCCTGTGCCAGAAATGAGCTTAAGGGATTCTCCTATCCAAGGAAGGCCCATGTGTCTGGCAGATCCTGAGAAAGGGTAAAGGTGGTAACTCTACTTGGGGTTAGCCAAGCAGGCAGGCAACAGCTCACGATGATGTTACAAGTCATGTTGAGAACTTTAGATTTTATTCTAATTGATGAAATTTTAACCTCTCCCTGGAATGATTTCTCCTCACCTGGCCCCTCATCTTCCAAACAGAAGCTACTGAAATCCTATCCCTATTTTAATAATGATTTCTAATATCCTTTGCTCTTTGAAGTCTTTCTTCTGCTACCCCTCCAGAAAAAATTAATTTCTACCTCGGTGATGTTCCTGTCATCACATTAGCTGTAGACAGGCTTGAATCCTGTCTTCATGGTGAGTACCAGAAGTCAGGGACTAAGACCTCTTCCTTTTCGAACCACCTAGAAACATGTGTGGCACAAACAAATAACTCTTTGAAAGACTGAGTGGGTAAGTCCACGCATGAACATGTGAATGATACGAGCTTGGGTTTTTCAGTTGGATTTGCTACTTGAAAATCTGGACCCTGGGGTGCCTGGGTGGCTCAGTGGGTTAAGCGTCTGCCTTCGGCTCAGGTCACGATCTCAGGGTCCTGGGATGGAGCCCCGCATCAGGCTCCCTGCTCAGCGGGGAGCCTGCTTCTCCCTCTCCCTCTGCACTGCCCACCCCCCCCCAAGCCCTGCTTGTGATCTCTCTGTTGTTCTCTCACACGCTCTCAAATAAATAAAATCTAAAAGAAAAAGAAAAAAATCTGGACTCAGAATGAATACTCAATAGCCCAGGTAGATTTCCCTCAGGCAGAAAGAAGCCTTGAAAGCAACAGGGAGGGTGGAAGGACAGCAGGGAGGGGCATTACAGAACTCTGGAACTCTGCGTACTTTGACAGAGGTCACACTTCTTTGTCTCTGTTCTGCCCCTAGCTATGATTAGGTGAGCTTGGGGAATTACTCGATAAAAATTACTCCGTGACAATCACGGTGCTCCACTTATCCAGAAGTTAGACCTCTGGTAACCTCAGCCTCTTTAACTTGGACCCGACAAAACAAAAGCCCCCCAAATGAAAACAAAAGTCCATAAAACCTTCCAACCCCTCAAAAAAAGGTAAGTTCAAGGACAACTTCAGCATGAGGAAGTGACAATGAAACTAAAACCCATGACCCCAAAGCCAGAGTGCCATCATGTCACAGCTCCTGGATCCCCTTCCTTTCTGCCTCTCCCCCTCCTTCCCCAAAATGTGTACTGAGCACCTATTATGCACCAGACACAGAGCTGCTGCTGGGGCTGAGGCAGGAAACAGGACAGATGTGTCCCTGGTCTCAAGGAACTTTCTCCTTGCTCCTGCTCACTGCCTTTCTGCTCTCCCCCTGGATGCTAAAATAAAAGCTGTAGGGTCCTGGGGCATGTCTTGGGGCCTCTCTGACCCTCTGTCTCTTCATCTCTAAGGGGCAACTCTTGTTTCAACATTTAACTGAAAGTCAGCTAATCTCCCAGCCCAGCCTCAAGTGCTGTGGTTCTCGATACAACTCGCAGCTGCCACACCCGCCAGCCTGTTACAACACCCCCAGGGAAAGCGCTTGAAAGATTTTAACAAAAAACAGGTCTTTTTGATTTCTCTGATGAAGAGAGTGACTTTAAAGCCAGGAAGAGAGAACTATGTGCAATTTGATGGGATTCAGAACATCAAAGGCGGTTGAGCTGGTGTTTGGAACAATCTCTCGGGTCAAATCTAATTTTATCCGAGCTAATGTTTCCAAGCTCTGGTAATTGCTCCCAGCGTAACTACCGGTTCTTTGTCACAAGGCTATGAGCGCAGCTCCTGCTGGGCCTCCAGCCGAGGGTCCAGCAGCTGGCTTTCGTCTCTGTTGCTCTCAGGGCTGGGAAACTGCTAGATTTAAATCTTGGAGGCTAAACAAGTTACAAAGAAAAAAAAAAAATCTTGGAGGCCATGGGCTGACTGGCAAAAAGGATACTGCACTGGAGTCGGGACCTCGGTCTTCAAATCAGAGCTCAGAGATTCTCCTTCCTGAGGGCTTTTCCAGTTAGGCTGGGCCATTTGTGGACTGCTTTCCAGACTTTGTCATGGGAGAGGAATGGAGAGAAGTTTGGGGCTGAGGAGGACAGGTGGCTATCGGCAGGGAAGTTGACAAAGAGAGGCCCAAAATGGTGCCGTGGCTCCACAGCGAGTCATTTCTCTGATTTAGAGGAAAAGCATCAGCCTCAAGGTTAGGGGTCATAGAGACTCACAAGGAGGCTGTAGGTATTGGGGCAGACAACACAGTTGAGGAGAAAGGACCTGTGATGGTTGAGTTTATGTGTCAACTTGACTGGGTCTCAGAGTGCCCAGATGCTCAGCCAAATGTTATTCTGAATGTTTCTGTGAGGGTATTTTTGGTTGGGACAAATACATAAATCAGTAGATGGAGTAAAGCAGATTGCCATCCTTGAAGTGGGTGGGCCTCACCCAATCAGTTGAAGGTTTCGATAGAACAAAATATCTGACCTGCTTATACTCTCTTATAACAAATCTCAGTAAACAATTCCTTGTTTTATATAGATATTATAATAGTATAATATAATAATAATACCATCTGGCTAGCGCCTGGACACTTGGAAGTTGGAATTGTGTGCGAATTCTCCCCTGTGGGGAGAGAGGGGGAGCCCCCAGTCTCAGCGAGCTCATTGCAAGGCAAACCTGAGTTTCCAACCTCCTTCATTAGATAAACTTGCTTGTCTCTAAAATCCAGGGCTCATCAAACAGAAGGGTTTCCATGAGGGGAAATGGTGGGTCCACATGCACAACACGAAGGAGAAAAGTACTGTTCCACCTCCATTTCTACCCACTTCCAGGTACTGGAAAGGTTTACATCCAGCTCGAGGCAAAATCTCTAAATCAGTTCTTTTCATCCGGGTGATCTCATTTCAGGCAGTGAGCCCTGCTGCTCATTCCCAACTGATGACACCCCCGTATTCAGAAAAGGGCTGCTGTGTATGGGTTTCTGGGTGCTGGACTCAACCCCAGCAAGCAGACACATTCGCTAAAGAACGGCAGGGCCTGGGGTGGGGAATTAAGTCAGCCAAGAGGAAAGCCATGTCCTCTTCTTCCTCTACTCTCAGAACCCTGGGATCTCCTGATGGGTGTGCATGCCCACTGGTTCACATTCTACTCTATGTTGCACGCCTGAGCTCCCCATCCTGCCTTGTCCAGCAAGGGAATAAAAGAGAGAAGCCAATAGGGCTTATAGAGGTACTAGAAGGTGCCGGCTTCAGTCTCAGAGTCCTGACTGTGCTGGTTCATTCCCTGATCTGGATTCCTGGGTGGCTAGGGTACCAGAGAGACCTAGAATCATGGTGATTCTTTGAGCGAGATCTTGCTGGGATCTCCCCCAGCAGTAAGCAGGACTGCTCAATTGATAAGCTGGTCCCTTTCCCTAGGGTCAAAGGAATGGTGCCATAATTCAGTTAAAAAGGTCTATGGGGCGCCTGGGTGGCTCAGTGGGTTAAGCCTCTGCCTTCGGCTCAGGTCATGATCCCAGGGATCCTGGGATTGAGCCCCGCATCAGGCTCTCTGCTCAGTGGGGAGCCTGCTCCCCGCCCCCCCCCCCCCCCTGCCCCTCTGCCTACTTGTGATCTCTCTCTCTCTCTGTCAAATAAATTAAAAAAAAAAAAAAGGTCTGAATGGCAGCGGCTTGGGCTCCAATGCTTGGGGTCTTCCCCTGCTTATCAGGGCACATGGTACATTATTTTTGCCAGTTCTTGAACTCTTCTGTGTCTGCCTTCCTTCACTTAGCAGAAGGTCCTGGAGATTTCATCCAAGTTGTTTCATATATCCATAGCTTGCTTTCTACGGCTGAGTAGTAGTATATGAACATACTAGAAATTGTTTCTCCATCCTCTTGTTGGTGGAAATATGGTTTATCTTCCAATTTGGGGTTATTCTGAATGAGACTGATATGAATATTCTTGTACAGGTGTTTTTGTTTGTTTGTTTTTTGTGAACACATGCTTTTACTTCTCAAGGGTACATACATCCCTCGGAGTGGAATTCCTGGATCCCAAGTTAGGTGTATGTTTAATATAATAAGCTTCTTTTCTGCTAAATTTATCCAGAGTCAGTTTGTATCTATGACCTGCAGTGCACCACACCACTGACACTGTTGTCACTAGGTTTAATAATACACTTTTTTGGTGGGGAGGGGAGACTGGGTTGCTCAGTAGGTTAAGCATCTGCCTCCGGCTCAGGTCACGATCCTAGGGTCCTGGGATTGAGTCTCAAATCAGGCTCCCTGCTCAGCGGGGAGTCTGCTTCTCTTCTGCTCCTCCCCCGTGCTCTCTCTCTCTCTCTCTGTCCCAAATAAATAAAATTTTTTAAAAAAGTTAAAGTGTTATGCATCTTTATGGAAGAACAGAAAATGTCAGGTACTCTATGAAGTGTGGGGGATATGAAGGTGTAGAAAGCTTAGTTTGCTTACCGTGACTAACAGGATCTTGAGAGAAGGACAACACATCTACACACAGAAATGTAAAAAAAAAAAAAAAAAAAAAATACAAGGGAGCACATGCTAGGAGGCTGAGAGATAGAGAAAATGCTTGTCAGTTCAGAGGAGGGCACACTCTTTGAGCCTGGGCTGCCAGCGTAAGGCTTTTCAAAGATCTAGGTCTGGCAACGCACCTGGGAAGGATGACTCAGTTTCATTAAGGAGATGTCAGGTGGTTTCTAGAATGTCAGCTCCATGGCACACTAGGTGGTCATTAAAATTATAATTGGGGGCACCTGCATGGCTCTGTTGATTAAACGCTCCTTGACTCAGAGAAAGATCTGGCGTCTCAGCAAGTCCCATCTACCTGAGAGAGGAAGGGGAAGGTGGGGAGATGTTTGGGCTCAATGGGGAGGGCAGTTGGTGGGTGGGTCTTGGGGGCAGCATGGCAGGAGCCTGAGATTTGTCACCAGAACCGACTCTTTTTGCTCTGGTGGTTTTCACAGCAGTCGTTACGTCCTTGGTCCAAAAATGTATACCCAGTACCACTTTTTTTTCCAGAAAAACAGTAGCAGGGAGCTACCTGTCCAGCAGCCAACTGAGCTGTTTTCCTTGTACTGTCATTGGCCCCAAACTGGTTACCAGGGATGTGGAGGGGCTCCCTCACCTAGCATCCCATGGCCTCATCAGGGCCACCCATCAGGAAGACCTCACATTCAAGCTGTTCAGACAGGGGCTCCCCACTGCTGTCCAGATCGAAGAGATAAGTGAGCAGACTGTGAGGCACTCTGGTTTTTCTTACAGAGGGCACCCTTGGGAAGGTCTCTGGAGGGGTGGGAGGAAGCGGAAACTCTAGAGATCTCAAGCTCTGGGGCCGGGGTGGTTTTCCTGGTTCACACTGTCTGGTAACAACTTGAAAGGAATCACCATCAGGGCTTCCTTGATTCCTTGCTTCCAACCTGCGAATGAGGTTGCATTCGTGGGAATTGGATACCCCATGTTGCTGAGTCCTGTTCTCTCTGTGTTCCCTAGGACCTCCCCTAAACCTCACTATTGGTGCCCAGAGCCCCAGAGTGATTTCAGATAGCCTTCTTAAGTTCTTCTGCCCTGACCTTCTTGTCGATGTCTGTGGCCACATGGCAGCTTGAACGGAAGTCCCAGTGCTAGTGTTCCGGCTAGCAGGGACAGCTGGAAAGAGTCCCGTTGCTCTCTGCAGGCTTCCCAGTGGCTGCTGGAGCTGCAGAATCTCCTTGCCTTGTTGGAGAAGACTCCCATCTTCTCGATAGCATTATCACTATCTGATCTTCTACACATTATGTGCTCTCCGTGCTTCCCTTCTAGAATGTAAGCCCATGAGAGAAGCTCCTCATTGCTGGAATGAGCTCGTGAGTCCTGCCTCAAGAGGGGGCGCTCAGCCTGGAAGTGCAGCCCACCCACTTTTCTGAGCCCCTGGGAAAAGGGGATTGAATTGTTTTGTGTACAAAATTGCAAAGATCAAAGGCAAAAATAGTAGAGCTCATGAGAGAACCTTGAGCGTGTGGACCAAGAAGCAAACTCGGAGGCATTTCCTAAGTTTGGTTCATTTGGACCCACAGATTTATTCTTTTTCATTTGCAATAAAAATAGGTTTTAAACTATGGAATTACTTTTTTAAATTTTTAAAAAGATTTTATTTCTATATTTTATTTGGGGCGGGGCACATGTGTATGAGGTGGGGGAGGGTCAGAGGGAGAGGGAGAGAATCTCAAGCAGGCTCTGCCTTGAGCGTGGAGCCTGACAAGGGGCTCAATCTCATCACCCTGAGATCCTGACCTGAGCTGAAATCAACATCAGACACTTAACTGACTGAGTCACCTAGGAACCCATAGCCTTATTCTTATTTTATTTTATTTATTTATTTATTTATTATTTTTTTAAGGATTTATCTATTTGTTTTAGAGAGAGAGAGAGTGAGCCCAGGAGTTGGGAGAGGGACAGAGTGAAAGAATCTTAAGCAGACTCTTTGCTGAGCACAGAGCCCAGTGTGGGGCTCTATCTCATGACCCTGAGATCATGCCCCATGAGATCACAACCTGAGATGAAACCAAGAGTCAGACGCCTAATCGACTGAGCCACCCAGACACCCCTAAAATAAATCTTAATGTCAAGTTGAGTCAGCCTCCCACCATTCACCTCTGAGAGTGTCTGAAGTATCCTTGTCATTTGCTTTTCCAGATAAAGTTTAGAATCAGTTCCCAATTTTCTGCCTAAAACCACACAACACAAAACAAACCTGAGAGCCTATTGACTTTGTCAATCAAACTAGTAAGAATTGATATCTTATAAATACTGTGTCTCAAATTTGCACAGCACATCCCTTCATTTTTTGGTTCTTTAATTTATCCATTTATATTTTGTACAACGAAGGCTTATACAACTTTTATTATCGATTCCTTGGTATTTGATATTTCATACTTTTGAAGCTAATGTACAGTGTATATATGTTAATATTTTTCATTTTACACCTAAAATATTATTATTTCTATTCTCAAAGGGACACTCTCAGTAATTCATTAAGGATTAAATTGGTGGCTCAGCTGGTTAAGTGTCTGCCTTTGGCTCAGGTCATGCATGATCTCAGGGTCCTGGGATCAACCTCTGCATCAGACTCCTTGCTCAGCAAGAAGCATGTTTCTCCCGCTCCCTTCCCCTGCTTGAGCTTGTGCTCTCTCTCTCTCTCTCTATTGCAAATAAATAAATAAAATCTTTTTTTTAAAAAGGATCAAATTTGCTATAGGTTTTGTGTGTGTGTGTCTGTGTGTGTGTGTGTGAACACACCCTTTATCAGCTTAAGCGAGCTTTTTCCCATTCCTAGCTTGCTAAGGCTTTTTTTTTTTTAATTTAACGAACAGATGTTTAAATTCGTCAATGACTTTCCTGCGTCTGTTATTTTTCTCTTTTACTCTGTTGACATGATATATTACATTGATTTTCGAATGCTTAATTAAACCATGCATTCCTGATAAGCTCAGCTTCCTCATAATAAATTACCCTTTGCGTGTATTGCTGGATTCAGCTTGCTGACATTTTCTTTAGGATTTTTGCTTCCCTGTTCATACTGACCCTGTCAGGTATTTGGGTTGAGGTATCTGACCTCATAAAACAAACTGGGAAGTAGTCTCTGTTTCAGTCCTTGTGTGAAATTGTTGTTTGCCACTTAAGTTGTTTGCTCCTGGAATTGTATCTGTGGGAATGCTTTAAATTGTGGTTCCATTTTCCTTAAGAGTTATTAGGCTATTCATGTTTTCTGTTTCCTCTTATGTCACTTTTAATAAATGTAGAGATGCCTGATCCATTATTTCTAAGACATAAAATGTGTTGCCATAAGGATATTCAAACTTTTGTTTACTTTCTCATGTCTGCGTGATCTCTAGTTATGTGTCCTATTTCGTCATCCCTCACACTGGATATTTGTGCCTTCTTTCTTTCTCTCCTGATCAGTCTTCATAGACATGTGTCAGTTTATTAGTCTCCCTCCTGACTGCCTCAGATTTATAGCTTTATCGATCCTCTTTTTGTAAGCTTTTTCCCATTTCAACAATTTCTGTTTTTATATTTATTTTTCTTTCTTCTACTTTGTTAAGATTGAACTTGTTATGCTTTTAAACTATTTTTTTCAAATTTCTCGAAATGTATAGAGCCCATTAGCTTGTGTGTGTGTGTGTGTGTACAGTAAAAAAAAGAAAAGAAAGAAAGAAAAAAGAAAAACATGGGGCACCTGAGTGACACAGTTGGCTAGGTGTCTGATTTTTGGTTCAGGTCATGATCTCAGGGTCGTGAGGTCAAGCCCCGCACCCGGCTCCACACTCAGTGGGGAATCTGCTTGGAGATTCTCTCCCTCTGCCCCTCCACATCATTGACGTGCACTCTCTCTCTCCCTAAAATAAATAAATAAATCTTTAAAAAATATGACATAAAATTGATCAGTAGTGACCTTTGGTGCATTCACAATACTGATAACTATTACCACTATTAGTTCCAGAATATTTTCATCATCCCAAAAGGAAGCCCTGTCCCATTAAGCAATCACTCTCCATTCCCCCATCTTCTCAACTCCTTGCAAATATTAATCTGCTTTTTGTTTGTGTGCCTTTCCTTATTCTAGACATTTGATACAATTAGAATCATTCAAGATATGGCTTTTTGTGTCTGATCTCTTTCAGTAAGCATAATGTTTTTGAGGTCTACCTATGTTCTAATGTGCATCAGAACTTTTTATGGCTGAATAATATTCCATTAGTATGGATATACCACACTTTGTTTATCCATTTATCAATTGATGGACATTTGGGCGACTGTGACCAGTTCTGCTGTAAACATTTGTGTGCGTGTTTTATTTCCACCCCCACATCCAGCTGTCTGGGAATAGACTCAAGTGAAATTATTGAGTCCTCTGGTCATTTTGTGTTTAACCTATTGAGAAAGCACGAAACTAGCTTCCACAATGGTGGCACCATTTCATCCCACTAGTTTCTTTTGTAAGTTAATAGTTATTTTTAAAAACAGTTTTAGATTTATGGTAAAATAGAGCAGACTGTACAGAGAGTTTCTTTTAAGATTTTATTTATTTATTTGAGAGAGAGAATGACAGCATGAGAGAGAGCACAAGCAGAGAGATAGAGGGAGAAGAAGACTCTTCACTGAGCAGAGAGCCCAGTGTGGGGCTCAAACCCAGGACCTTGGGATCATGACCTGCGCTGAAGGTAGATGCTTAACCAACTGAGCCACCCAGGTACCTCTGTAGAGAGAGTATCTCTAGGCACCCCCATGCCTCCATATTGTTTTCCCTTTTATTAAGGAAATCTTGCATTAGTACAACTTATACTGACACACTATAGAGCTAATATACAATATGTTCACATCTTATAATTGATGAATCAATACTGTTATGTTGTTGTTAACTAAAGTCCAAAGTTTCCATTCGGGTCCACTTTTGGTGTTATATGTTCTATAGGTTTTGAGGACTGTGTAATGATACCTATCCACTATCACTGTATCACATAGAACAGTTTCACTCTTCGGAAAATTCTCTGTTCAACCTCATCCCACCAGATTTTATATTCTATACTTTTATTATCATTGGGTAAATAAAACCGACTTTCCAACCTTTACTGTAAGTTCTTATTTTCTCTATAAGTTATATAGAAGTTTAGTTCTTAATTTCCAGCCCTTGGGGGGATTTTTTTTTTTTTTAGTATCATCTTTGGTTTCTAGAATCCTTGAATTTGATCAAAGGACATGTTTTATGTCCTTTTAATCTTTTAAATTTTGTGACTCTTGAATGATCATTTTTCATAAATGTTCCATGTGTGCTTGGAAAGAATGTATCCTCTTCAGTTATTGGGGGAATATTATCTTTATCTCTATTAGGTCATGTTTTCTTTTCTTTCTTTCTTTTTTTTTTTTAGATTTTTATTTATTTATTTGACAGACAGATCACAAGTAGGCAGACAGGCAGGCAGAGAGAGAGAGAGAGAGGAGGAGGCAGGCTCCCTGCTGAGCGGAGAGCCCAAGGTGGGGCTCGGTCCCAAGACCCTGGGATCATGACCTGAGCCGAAGGCAGAGGCTTTAACCACTGAGCCACCCAGGCACCCCTATTAGGTCATGTTTTCTAAGTGCATTGTTGTAATCTTCTAGAACTTGATTGATTTTTTTTTTTTTACCTTTTTTTCTAAGTTATTGAGAGAGGTGTGTTCCACTTTTCCACTCTGATCATGGATTTGTCTGTTTACCTTTGGTTTTATAAATTAATCTGTATGCATTTTTGAGTCTATGTGATTAACTGAATACAAATTTACAATTGTTATATCTACTTGGTAAATTGAACCTTTTTTGTCATTTCAAAATATTCCCTTTTGTCCCCAGTACTATATTTTGCCTTAAGTCTATTTTATTTCCAATTAGTTAAGTTATACCGGTTTTGTTAAAAATTCGGTTTTGCATCATGTTTTAGCCCATTCAGACTATTATAATATCAAAATACTAGAGATTGGGTGTCTTGGAAACAACAGAAATTTATCTGTTGAAAAATTAATTTCTCACTGTTCTGAGAGCTAGGGAGTCCTAGATCAAAGCACTAGCAGATTTGGTGTGTGGTGAGGACCCACTGCCTGGTTCGAAGCCACCCTCCTGTGTCCGCATGGGGCAGAGAGGTAAGGGGGCTGTCTGGGATCTATTATCAGGGCACTAATCCCATTCACAAGGGCCCCACCCTCCTGATCTAATCACCTCCCAAGGGCCTCACCTTCAAATACTATCACATTAGGCATTAGGATCCAACATATAAATTTGATGGGCACAGTGGAGGGAATGAGGGGAACACAAGCATTCGGTCTATAGTATATATTATCTCTTTCCCACCTTTTTTGTTGTTGTTGTTACTAAGTAGGCTTCATGTCCAGTGCAGAGCCAGACTTTGGGCGTGAACTCACAACTCCAAGATCAAGACCTGAGCTGAGATCAAGAGTCAGACCCTCAACAGACTGAGCCACCCAGCCACCCCTCTTTTCCACATTTTTATATTTAACCTTTTTGTATCCTTATATTTAAAATACATCTCTTGGGGCGCCTGGGTGGCTCAGTGGGTTAAGCTTCTGTCTTCGGTTCAGGTCATGATCTCAGGGTCTGGGATCGAGCCCCACATTGGGCTCTCTGCTTCCCTTCCTCTCTCTCTGCCGGCCTCTGCCTACTTGTGATCTCTGTCTGTCAAATAAATAAATAAAATCTTTTAAAAAATTAAAAAATAAAATACATCTCTTAAAAGAGAATATCTTTTGAGTCTTTATTCCATTTTACAATAACCTTTTCTTTTTTTTCTTATTTTTATTAACATATAATGTTTTATTTGTCCCAGGGGTACAGGTCTGTGAATTGTTGGGCTTACACATTTCACAGCACTCACCATGGCACTTACCCTCCCCAGTGTCCATAACCCAGCCACCTTATCCCTCCCCCCTCCTCCCAGCAACCCTCAGTTTGTTTTGTGAGATTAAGAGTCTCTTATGGCTTGTCTCCCTCCTGATGGCATCTTGTTTCATTTTTTCCTTCCTTACCCCCCACAACCCCCACCCTGCCTCTCACTCAGTCTGACAACTGTTTTATATTTTAACTAGAATGCTTAGTCTACCAATGTTTATTATAACTACTAATATAGTTTTTGTTTCATTATTTAAGCCATCTATTAGTTTGTCTTTTCTTTTTTTTTTTTTTTTAAAGATTTAACTTATTTGACAGAAATCACAAGCAGGCAGAGAGGCAGGCAGAGAGAGAGGAAGGGAAGCAGACTCCCCACTGAGCAGAGAGCCCGATGTGGGGCTTGATCCCAGGACCCTGGGATCAGACCTGAGCCAAAGGCAGAGGCTTAGCCCACTGAGACACTCAGGTGCCCCTCTTTTCTTTTTTTAAGATTTTATTTTTAAGTCATCAAAACACCCAGCACGGGGCTTGAACTCACAACCCCTAGATCAAGTCCTATGCTCTGCCAGCTGAGCCAGCCAGGAGCCCCTAAACCATCTGCTTTCAGTTTGTCCCACTTCCACTACATTCCTTTTCTCTTCTTTCTTTGCTTGTTTTAGATTTTGTTTTATTATCCTATTTTTATTTTTATTTATTTAAGATTTTATTTATTTATTTGACAGAAAGAGGGATAGTGAGAGAGGGAACACAAGCAGGGAGAGTGGGAGACAGAGAAGCAGGCTTCCCGCTGAGTGGGGCTTGATCCCAGGACCCCGGGATCGTGACCTGAACCAAAGACAGATGTTCAATGACTGAACCACCCAGGACCCCCTATTTTTAGATATACAAGCTTTGATTATTCTTTGAGTTTCTACTCGACATTCAATAGTTAATCGACTATTAAATATTCTTATTTTATTAAGTGTATTAATTAAACATTTAATATTTATTTATTAAGATTTTCATATTAAAATATAACATTAAATATTAATATTTTCTAGTATTAATTAGTACCTTATATCTGTTCCAAGGACATGTAAACAGCAGAGAATGCTTTGACTTAATTTATCCCCTTTTCATCTTACAATTTTTGTGCATTTTAATTCCATAGATTTTAACCATCATTTTATGTATATTTTTATATGTTCTCTTGTGCTATACAGCTAATATTTATTTGCCCATAGATTAATCTGTTTATCCGTTGAATTCTTTTTTTTTTTTTTAAGATTTTATTTATTTATTTGTTAGAGAGAGAGAGAGCACAGGCAGACAGAGTGGCAGGCAGAGGCAGAGGGAGAAGCAGGCTCCCTGCTGAGCAAGGAGCCCGATGTGGGACTCGATCCCAGGGCGCTGGGATCATGACCTGAGCCGAAGGCAGCTGCTTAACCAACTGAGCCACCCAGGCGTCCCTATCCGTTGAATTCTTAATGTCGCTTTTTACTCATTCTAGAATTTTTACTTCGTTCTTTCACATCATAATTTTAAACTCTTTGTCAGAATTCTCAGTCTGTGTCTTCTATTGTCACGGCCATAATAAACCAGCTTATTTTAAAAGGTTTTATTCATTTATTTGTCAGAGAGAGCAAGCACAGGCAGACAGAGAGGCAGGCAGAGGCAGAGGGAGAAGCAGGCTCCCTGCCGAGCAAGGAGCCCGATGTGGGACTCGATCCCAGGACGCTGGGATCATGACCTGAGCCGAAGGCAGCCGCTCAACCAACTGAGCCACCCAGGCGTCCCGAAACCAGCTTATTTTAAAGTCTGTGTCTAGTAACACAAATCGAGAGCCTTGTGAGTCTGTTTTACTCTATTGTTTTTGCTGAGTTCTGTTCATTTATTTTTTTCTTGTGCTGTGTTTATTGTGTGGTAGACGTGGTGTTGGAAAAATTCCTCATGGAAGTCATTTACACGTGGTTCTCTCAGGCACTCGGTAGCATTAACAGTAGGGATCGTCAACAATACATACGACTTGGAGATGAACTTCATTCCAACTGCGAGGATTTGTCTACTTCTGGGTCACTCTGATTCCTAGGGTTACTTTGAAGTCCCAACCGAAAGTGAGAGAGGTCACAAGAGCCCAGCTTCGTGGACCCTAGACTTTTGCTTTTGATCTTCTAACACCTCTCAGCCACGCCCTTCGAAGTCAGAAATTACCCACAAGTGAAAAATGACCACAAATTCTACACTCCCACTTCCTCGGATCTGTCCTTACTTGCATTCTGGCCAGAAACTTTCTGTTACCTTGGAGTCCTTCCTTTGCAAGTCAGTTTCCTGGGAGATTGATTTTTGAGATGAAGCTTTTGTAATGTGTTTTTTTAATGTCAGGAGATGTCATAACAACTCAAAAATCAAATTATAGCAAATGTGTCTATGTGTGTGTAACAGATATGTATATATATAAGTATCCTATGTATATACATTGCTAGCATAAAGCAGTAAGTGGTAATTAAAAATTCACTTGCATAGAATGAACGTAAATGGAAATCAGTATTTTTTTAGTCATTCTGTATTACCATGATACTGTATTGTCCTATACTGTACATGACTGAGTGTATGCTGAGATGAGAAAGTCCCAGATTATTTTAAGGCTTTTTATCTCTTACTGTATATATACTGCAATGAAAGATGATAAGGTTAGCCATCCCTGTTTCCAAATGGGGGCTAGACAGAGGATGACAGCCCAAATACCAGTCATGTTTTTTCATGATTCTTGTTAGTGTAGAATGTGTTGCAGAACATCTACCCACACAGCTTGAATTAAAATCCAAGGATTTCTGGGTGGCTCTGTTGGGTAAGTGTCCGACTCTTGGTTTCAGCTTAGGTCATGATCTCATGAGTTGTGAGATCAAGCCCAGGGTCAAGCCCCATTGGGCTCCCTGATCTGTGGGGAGTCTGCTGGAGATTCTCTCCCTCTGCCCCTTCCCCTCACCCTCTCTTAAATAAATAAATAAATCTTTAAAAAAAATCCAAGGATAGCTATTAACCATACTGTGTTCTGTGGCTACTTTAAGCAGTAAAGAATTTATAAAATTGTGTTTAATCACTTAGGAAATATCCAGAAAGGCTGGTAGAACAGGGTTTAGGTTACATTTCCATAAACAATTATAGAGATGGAATAGAGAGCAGAACCCATGACCTCTGCTGTGTCTAGAAAGCTGCTCCATGACTTTTCTCAGTAAAATGGATGATCCGCACCTGCCTCTTAACTCACTTTTAGATCAAAGTCTCCCTTGAGTGCATCTGATGGGCGGAAATTCAGTGAAGTTGCTTGCTATTATTGTGGTTGATTGTGCAGTGCTGCCCCTTTAAATCTCACACACTCTTGTCACCTGCTATGGAAAAAAGCCACCTCAGATTCTTGTACTTGCCTCTAGAGCTTCCCTGGGCTTAAGAATTACCATTGTTAGGCTTCTTATTGATTCCAGACCCTTCTTTCCTTGGCTGCCATCATGGCCGACATCAATGGTATTACCCATTGGCAGCTCCTCCTTTATACTTGCTCTGTTTGAATTGGTGACCCCACTTTAAGCTGTTTATTGGAGTCTTAAGTAGAGTTTCCAGCGATTGTGCCTGAGTTCCCTGCACTAAACTCCTGGGAGATTTTCCTCCATCATCTATGACCAGCTGGGACTTTGAAACACTTCCACAGACCGTACCACAAGGCCCTCAGTCCTTCTGGCAAGGGGATGGGAGGGGGCACCATATTGATTTGTTAACGAGAAAGAGCGCCCTAGCATAGGGAAGCTCTCAGAGTGGAGGGTGTTGCCTAGAGGCGGGCAGCATGGTGGTTCCAACGCACAGTCCATTGGCAGGAAATAGAAAAGACCTTGAGAGGATACAAAAGAGGGAAGAAGATGAATGAAGCCATGATAATAGTGGCTTTTAGGCTTTCGAGTCCCATAATGCATTTCTCTTGTGGGTAGGCAAATAAAAGATATCCTGATATGTGTCCCTGCTCGCAAGCCAGTGGCCCTTTCAATGACTCTCTGGGTGTAGGGGGAGGGTGATCATTAGACACCTGTGTTCTCAACATCGTACCTGGAAACGTCTTGTTTCCTTTGATCATTTCCAATTCTGTGCCCTATGTTTAGCACCTTCTGCATTTACACTTATGCCTGTGATCTTTTGAAGATCTAAGTGCATGAATTTCTGTAAAGGTCAAAGAAATCTCATTGAATGTTACCACCAATTTGTGGGTGATTTTTTTTTCCACTTGATAATAGAGACTTTGTTTTGAAAAACCACAAGAGAGGTCTTTGATTTCCTAGCTTCGGAAATTCCTTTCAAATGCATTTCTCCGGTGTGCATGTATTATATATGTCACACTTTGCAACTCTGAGCATTTCGTGTTTACGGATCCTGGTTGTGCATTCATGTGTGTGTGTGTACATGTATACATACATGAGTACTATGAGCCATTACTTCAAAGTAATTATTTTTTTTAGAGAGAGAACACATGCAGTTGGGGGAGGGGCAGAGGGAGACGGGGAGAGAGAATCCCAAGCAGGATCCGTGCTTAGCCTGGAGCCTGATGCCTGCTGCGGGGACTCAATCTCACAATCCTGAGATCATAACCTGAGCTGAAATCAAGAGTTGGATGCTTGGTGGGGGGGCACCTGGGTGGTTCAGTTGGTTAAGCATCTGCCTTCAGCTCAGGTCATGATCCCAGGGTACCAGGATTGAGTCCCACATCGGGCTTCCTGCTCAGCGGGGAGCCTGCTTCTCCCTCTGCCTGCTGCTCCCCCAGCTTGTGCTCTCTCTCTCTCTCTCTGACAAATAAATAAATAAAATCTTTTTTTTTTAAAGTCACTTGCTTAACCGATGGGGCCACCCTGGTGCCCCAGTAATGAAGTTCTTTGTCGCATGATGCCGAAATGACAAGAGGAGCAAACATCTAGGGCAGTGGCTCTCGACAGGGAGGTATTTTGCTCCCTGAGGACATCTGGCAATCTCTGCAGACACTTTTGGTTGCCATAGCTGTGGTTGGGTGCTATTGGCATCTAGGAATCAGAGGCCAGGAAGGCTACAAAACATCCTCAGTGCACAGAACAGCCTGCGTGACAGTTAGCCCTTGCAAATTGTTCCTAGTGCCAACGTCAAGAAACTTTGTTTTAGAGGCAGAGAGGTAGGCATATGATTCACTGAACAAATGTTTAGTGGGCATCTATAATTCCCAAGACTCTGTTTTGGTCATGATTCAGATGGAAGGATAATCCAAATGTATCTTGGTATGCTCTTAATTTATTTAGGAAGGAGGAAAGAGTCAGGCAGGGTCCCAGGAGCAGACATTTGGGACATACAGAATAAGGTAAACTGAAGAACTCTGTTTAGTCCTCTGAAGAACAGAGGAAGGCCTATAGGGGAAACACACAGAGTACAATGGTTAGCAGGGCTGGTAGCAGCCAAGGTGTTATCGTCCCAAGGCCCCACAGAACTCAGCTAGGAGGTGGATGCTGGAGCTTGGAAGGGGACAGTCTCCTGGTGTCAGCTACCTTGAGGTGACCTCCCAGAGAAAGAATTAGGGACGAAGCATCCCAGCCTGTCTCCCACCTACTGTAAGCACCCCCATGAGTCAACAGGTGCCAGGAGCACAGGTGACAGCCGGCGTTCTGCATACAGCCAAGTCTCCTCACTCGGAAGGCAGGTTGGGGAAGAGTAGACATGCAGAGGGCACACGGGAAGTGAGGGCAGAACAGAGGGATCTGGGCAAAGGGTGACCTTACACATGACTCTCATCTAAAGCAGAAATTGGGAAATGCCAGCAGAGAGGCCCACATTGAGGTGGGGTGGAGGGGGCAGGGATTCTTTCCAGCTTGGCCAATCTCAGGGAAGGCTTGGTAAAGGATGTGGCATTTGAGAAGACGGCATTGAGGAGTGAAGAGAGTCATGGACACGTCAGCCTCTTCCCATTTGGAAAGGTCACTTGCTGCTCCGACATGCAGGATACAGAGAGGTTTCGTGGGCAGGCCTTCTGGGCTTCACCGTATGGCTCTCCTTCCCACGGGTCCCAGCTCCATCTCTGCTCTCTGAGCATTTGGATGGGAAGCAGTTAGTTCCTGCTGGGCCTCTTTGACCTCAGTGTGGCCACCATGGAAGGCCACCTGCCCACGGGGTCAGCCCGGCTTCCCTTCATGAGGCTGTTCCTCTGTCCTTCACACCACCACCATGCCTAATGTATGTATCAGCTGTGTGATATATCAATGATATATCAACTGTCATGCAGGCTTGTGGCCACCCAAGGACCCTGTGATGGAGCAGCACAGACATTGAACTCTCTAAGAGGACTTTCGCCCTCATCCAAGGAAGGACAGACATCACGGTGGGAAATCGGCCCAGGGATGCCTTCAGGGGCTCCCCCAGGTCCTGGCTGTGCCCCCTAATTTGGGGGTTTGCATCTTATTGTGACTCCTATCCTGACTATGTCTCAACTCCTGTTTCAGGAAACCCTGTCAGTCTGTCTGTCTTCCTGCATGAACCCATCACCCAGGAAATATCCCCCTCCCCACGAACAGAAATAAATGCTCCCGGCTCTGAGTCATTCCACGTAGGGCAAGGTCCCAGGCAGCCCAAGTCCCACAGAGCCATCCAGGGTCCATTCCAGCTCCCAAGGGGTCTCCTTTCCACGGTGACTGCAGACAATCCTCCTTGTTCTATCGATTGCTCATTGGAGAGCTATGGGATTTCTTTCCACTTCCTTCTCCAACATGAAACATCCACGTTGCCTGAAGATGGGTGTTAATTATCAGAGATATTACAGTCTAAACCCATTAGGTGGAAGATAACTATCTTTCTTATGTCCCCACAGTTTTCAAAGCCTCCTCTCTATGGGTAATTAACACCAGATATAATTTACCTTTGAACAGTGGAGGTGCTCCCATCCTTTCAACCTGGGACCCCTAGGGCCTCTTGGAAATAAGAAATGGGCCCATTTTCCAGTTTTATGCCTCTTAAGAGCTGCTCTCATACCTACACAAAGACCAAACAGAGGTTCTGTAATTACTTCTTAAAAATGCTAGATTAAATTCTTAGCTAAGGGCCATGCTCCTCCCCAGACTCTGTGAAAGGAGAAGAAAGGATGCTTGTCTTTTCCTAGCAACATGAGATTTTAAATTGAGAGAGAGGACTTGGAGCTTGAGGACAGATGTTCAAGGTAGAGAGAACAATGTGAGCAAATCCAACGGGTTAGAAATAATGGTCATAACCCATAGTTTAACATGGCATGGTATGTGAAAGCAATGAATTGGGTCCTTATAGAGCGGGCATCAAACTATAGGTGGTGGTTAATTATTTTCTTCGAAGACTTTTTTTTTTTTTTTAAGATTTATCTATTTATTTGAGAAAGAGAGAGAGAGCACAAGCAAAAGGGAAGGGGAGAGACAGAGAGAGAGAGAGAAGGAATCCCAAGCAGATTCTCCACTGAGAATGGAACCTGAAACAGGACTCGATCTCATGAACCCGAGATCATGACCTGAGCTGAGATTAAGAGTTGGATGCTTAGGGTGCCTGGGTGGCTCAGTGGGTTAAAGTCTCTGCCTTTGGCTCAGGTCATGATTCCATGGTCCTGGGATCGAGCCCCACATCGGGGGGGGGGGGGGGGGGTCTCTGCTCAGCAGGGAGCCTGCTTCCTCCTTTCTACTTACGATCTCTGTCTGTCAAATAAATAAGTAAAATCTTAAAAAAAAAAAAAAAAGAGTTGGATGCTTAATTGACTAAGCCATCCAAGGGGCCCCCAAAATGTTCATATTTTTTAAAAATTTTATGTAGCTGTTTTTAGAGAAGGATATCAAGTTGCTGGAATAGAAACACAGAGTCTTTGTGTTTTTTCCAGTTTTCTGTTCTTACGTGGGGTATAGCCAACTTTCCCACCCTCACTGGACAGTGGACCCCCTTTATGACATCACAGGTGAATTATAGAATTGTTTAGTCAGTTTTGGGTATTAGATCAGTCTTGCTTCCTTCCCCTTAGATTCAGTATTCTTTTAAATTGCTAATTCCGTAATCAAACGTTCCCCTGGCGCACCACCAGCTCCTTCCCCCACTGCAGGGCTACACTGGCAGCTGGTGGCTTGGAATACAGAAGGCTATGTACCCCACAAACCATTGTCGGGACCCAGAGGGGGGTGGTGCATGTCTCCTTACTGGCTGCCCCTTGTGAAAGGTCTTCCTGTTGGCTGCTGTCTCTTCTCTAACACCGATTTCCATTGCTTCTTCCTGAGTGCCACATTCCCCAAAGAATGCTGGTTATTTCACTGAGGATATTTGTGGGTGTTTCAGAGAGCCCCTGGTGCCTTTTCCCCTTACACGTTACCCTGGATTTGTCCCTCGGGTTACAGGTCCTCCTCCTCTTCCTCCCACCACCCTCTCCCAGCTGTCTACCCTGCTTATCTTGTTGATGGGTCTCCCCACCACACTAGCAGTCCTGTAGGTTGAAGTAGCATCCTGCCTACTCCGTGCCTTCTGAGGGAGTGTGTACGTCTTTGCCTTGGGACATGGGGTTGAGTACTGGCTCCCTACCCCTAGCTCGGCCACACCTTCCCTTTGTGCTCATCTCAGACTTGCCCAAGCAGAAGGCACTTGGCCAATCCATTTGTTCATAGACCAGACAACTCCAGTTCCCAACCTAGCCGAGTGAGAGGAAGTGCTGGCATTTTCCACTCGATGACTGATTCCCTTGGTAGCTCTCAACTTTGGGGAGAAAAAGCAAGATCTGCTTGTCACAAACATGACACTCCTTCCTTCAAAATGCTACCCCCTCTCCCTCTCAGCCTTCCTTTCGTGCTGCGGTTGGGCATAAGGAGAGGGTGGGTGGGGTGCTGACTTTCCCGAGCTGCTTCCTTGAATGTGCCCTGAAGGGAGGGGACTCGCCACACACCAAGCGACCCTCTCAAGTCAGAATGTGGTGTCATTAGCAATACGGATTCTTTGCTGGAGACCTAAGAAGCTAATTCCAATATTTGGCACCTGGCCCACCCTTCAAAGCTAGGTGGGATCCCTTTGCATACCCTCTGGTTTGGATGTCAAAACTGATGGGGGCACACACTCAACAAGAAGCTATGATAAGCTTTACGACTTACATAGCTGAGGTTTCTGGGAGAGCAGAGTGAGCCTCTAGAACAGTTCCAGAATGACTTCAGAGATGGAGGGAAGGAGGCTGGCCTGGGTTTTCAGGGTGGTTAGGGGATGAGGCCAGGGCTAGAGTTCCCATGGAGGGTCAGGGCCAGGCAGAGTTGGAATCTCTTGCTGACACTAAGAAAGGAACACACAGGCTTTCTTATCATTTCCCCGAGATGTGGGGCCTAACGGGTAGAGGGAGAGCTAAAGCTTGTAAACTGCCAGAAATAAGATGTAAAATGGGACCAGAAACCTAACTGCAATTATGTAGATATTAGAGAAAACAGTGGTGACACTCTTCTCCAAGGGAAGCTCGGTCTAGTCCCCCAAAAGGCAGAAAGCAACCTCTCTGGACTCAGACCTAGTTTGCGGCGACATGGCTAAACGCACCAAGAAGGTCGGAATCGTGGGCAAATACGGGACCCGTTATGGTGCCTCCCTCAGGAAGATGGTGAAGAAGATTGAGATAAACCAGCACGCCAAGTACACTTGCTCCTTCTGTGGCAAAACCAAGATGAAAAGACGAGCTGTGGGGATCTGGCATTGTGGCTCCTGCATGAAAACCGTCGCTGGTGGTGCCTGGACCTACAACACCACTTCTGCTGTCACAGTAAAGTCCGCCATCAGAAGACTGAAGGAGTTGAAAGACCAGTAGAAGCACCACCGTTTGAAACATTGCTAGCCTATAATAAATGGGTTAATTTATATAACAAAAAAAAGGGGGGGCAGAAAGCAAGATGGGATTAACTGTGCAGAGTTTTGGGGGAAAATGCTTATGGGGAAAAATATAGGGAGGGATCAAGGCAGGCTGGAAGAGCAGTCAGACTGTGATGCAAGTTCGACCCCCAGTGAAGGACAGAAGAAGTGAAGGTTTGATGGAAAGATCCCCGACTGCCATGTAGTCTATAAAAGGGTCAGCAAAGTCTTTTTGTGCCATCATTGGCAGTCGGAGGAGTCCCTGCTAGGAAGTGGGCTGCCCAGGAGTCCCTGTTGCACCCATGTCTACGCTGGGAGATGCCCGTGAGTGAGTAAGGGGATAGGAGAACTTGGCAGCTGGACCCCTGGTGAGCAGTCCTTCCTGGAACTGGAGGATGCGAGCCACGTTGGAGTTCCTTCCAGGGGAACGGATTCCCAGAATAGGACTGAAGCAAAGCAAAGGGGGAAAAAGTTTGATAAATTGTAAAAAAACACTTGACCTCATTGGTTGGTCAGCTCGATGATCCATCTTAGTACTCACCAGGGTTGGATTTGTGTAGATTTTGGCTACTGCCAAAAATCAATCAATCAATCATTCGGCACTTAAATGATAACCGGTGTTATCCTTCATGACATTCCACGGAATATGCTATATAGACCCAAGGAACATTCCAGATACATTCTAAACAATGGCGACGCCATTCTCAGTATGTATAGGATTTCAGGGGTAGTAGTAAAAAACGGAAATAGCTGTTTTATACCTCTGTTTCCTCTGGGTATGTGCACGAGCAGATGGGTTTGTGCAAAGATCATTCACTAAGAGGCTGATAAACGGAACTGTTCCAAGGCTCTGTGCTAAATTTTTTATTTGTAATATATATATATATACATATATATATATTTCAGAGGGAGATTGCCAAATTTTATAACCTCTAAGTCCTACAAGACTTCATCCACCCCACATGTGCGTATCTGTGCTTATGTGTTTTTGTGTGTTTTCCTATGGCTCCCCTTCTTAGAAGCATATGGTTCTCCATATGGGGAAATGCTCTCCCTCATTCACGTTCTTAAATGTCTTTGGATTTTTTTCATAAAAAGAAGTTAAAGGGCCTATCAAGAGGAAAAAGCCCAGTTAGACCAAACTCTGAACCAAAAAGAGGGGTGGAGGAGGGACATCTTCTTCTCTCCCCCACCGCCTCCCCAGAGCCTCAAGGTTGAAGTTTCCAATTGCAGGTTTTGGAGAAGGATCTCTTCCTTCCAACCACTAGAGGGCATCGGTGTGCAGACAATGTCTGGACGTGGGCAGGGTGCTGAGCTCCAGGGAGCAAGGAGTAAGGTGACTGTTACATTCTTGTAGTCACTAAATCCCTTTCACTTTTCAAAACACATCTTCCTCCACTCAGGATGCTTCTTCCTCACTCTGAATCATCCTGGTATCTCTTCCATACTCCCCCCCCCCCCCCCCAGAGGGGGCATACATACCCTTCCTCCAGCTTCGGCGCTGTTAGGATTATTTTCTCTGTGAGGTTCACAGGGTCCCCTCATCTTCAGGAGCAGAGACCAGGGAGACATATGAGCCAGAGAAGGAATTCTGAACAGAAGTCAGGAGGAGCCCTGAACCCAAGTCCCAGATTTGTCGCTGACTGTGTGATTTAGAGAAAATGTCAGTTCGCTTATCTGTAAAATGAGAGAGACAGTCCTCTAAAGTTGTATGGGTCTATAAGAAAAGGACTCGATCCAGGAAAACATCCTCATGTGAAGGCAAAAGCCTAGTTCTTTCCTGTCATTCACCGAGTAGCAATCAAAATGAGCGTTTAAAAAGCCTCATTGCAAAATTCTAAAAGCAGCTTCCTTAATATTGTTTATATGCCTAATGAACAAAACCCCAAATTAGGGACCTCTTTGGGCTTCCACGCCAACATACGAGGAGCTTAAAAGTCATCTCTCCCATCCACAGAACAAGAGGGAAGATGAACAGGCTGATAATCAACACTTCTTCTTAGATCGATCAAAATATTGACCTCAAAGAGCAAACCGCCACCCCCAACAAGGAAGAGACAGACAGGCATCCAGAGAATCACAACATTCTAGGGCTGAAGCCCAGCACAAGAAAAGTCTGCAGAATCCAGTACTATCTTCCTTTCACCTATTGACCTAGTTCATCCTTTCATCCTGTCTGACGTGCAGCAAAACCCAACAAGGGAGACTAAAAGAGAAACAAAGCAACAGGAAAAACAGCTCACAGATGCAAGAGACAGACCGAGCATCAGAACAAAGTCAAACATGGCACCGATGTTGGAATGGTCCAACTGGGAATTTACAGTGATGGTGATTCACGTGCTAAGGGCTCTAATGGGAAAGGGGACACCATGCAAGAACACATGGGTAATGTAAGCAGAGAGATGGAAATTCTAAGAAAGAACCAAAAGGGAATGCTGGAGGTCAAAAAACACCATAGCAGAAATGAAGGAAGCCCTTGACTCATCGATAAACTGGACTCAGGAGAGGAAAGACGCTGTGAGCTTGAAGACATCAATAGACACTTCCAGGGAAGAACGATGAGAAAGAACAGAATACCCAGGGACATCGAGACAATGAGACAAGGTACAACATACATGCTATCAGGAAAACCAAACTAAGGGCTCCCGCTCTCATTTCATCACTGCTCAACCACCCCCCAGCCATCACTCTCCTCTGAAAACCCTGAGATTCACTAAGAAATCAGGTTTGTTGCTTATAACTCCTAACTAACATTGCCAAACCTTATTAAATTACCTCTGTGCAAAAAATGGAAGACCTATGAAAAGTACCATGTGGAGAATTTCATGAGTAATAGTGGAATAAGTATCCACAGTGAGAGGTGGTGACTTCGCTCCTCCTGGTGAGTATCGTTTAACCTACAGAATGTCACATTGCCAATGCCGTGTTGTACAGCTGAGATAGATAGAACACTGGCATTGACGACATGTTAATAAAAGGAAGGGTATTAATTTAATATTCAGCAATTTAGCAATCAACTTTGCAGTTGAATTCATTGATCCAGATCTTGGACTGTCTCCTACATTATCTATGTTCTGGGGGACATGGAGGGAAGATGAAGGACAACACGAGTGAGAATCTCAGGCAAGGGGGAAAGATGGCCGACCCAGCCCCTCTATAATCTCTGGGCCTCATCAAATTGGGCTTGAAGCCACATCTACCTTCTCTCATCTTCTGCCTGGGTCCTCTCTTGGGTCCATTCTACTTGCCCTGGAGTATGACTGCTTCTCTAGCACCTGGGGGTAAGGATTATGTTCCTTTCTCTAAACCTATTGTCTAGTACAATCTCTAGAACAGGGCTTCTACATAGATATAGTGTGGATGAGTTGAAAGAATGTAAATTTTCAAAAATAAGCTGTAGGAAAAAGTATGGGGGCTCCTGGTGAGGGGGTTCAGTTAGTTGAGGTTCCAACTCTTGATCCTAGCTTAAGTTGTGATCTCAGGGTTGTGAGTTCAAGCCCTGCACTGGGCTCCAGGGTGGGCATGGAGACCTACCAGAAAAAGAAAAAAAAAAAGAAAGAAGGAAAGAAGAGGTAAATGTGGACCATAAGGGAAAGAAAAAAAAGGTAGAAGAGAAAAAGAGGAAAAAAAAAAAGATGGGAAAATTTGACATCCTGACTTAAACTTAAAAATCGGCTACATTAATGTTTCAGTCCTGATTTAGATTATTTTGTTTTGTTTTGTTTTTAAGATTTTATTTATCTATTTTTGTCAGAGAGAGAGGGAGTGAGCATAGGCAGACAGAGTGGCAGGCAGAGGCAGAGGGAGAAGCAGGCTCCCTGCTGAGCAAGGAGCCCGATGCGGGACTCGATCCCAGGAAGTTGGGATCATGACCTGAGCCGAAGGCAGCCGCCCAACCAACTGAGCCACCCAGGCGTCCCCTGATTTAGATTATTAAGGAAATACTGCTTAAGAACTGTCTTTTGAGAAGCATGTTTTAAAAATCTTAGAGATAAGAATCAGGAGAGCTAAAATGGAGTGTGTCTCTCAAAATGTTAAATCCGTTTATCTAGTCAGAAAGCAAAGAAAACTTAAAATGGTGGAAAGCCCAGAAAAAGATGGCAGAAGAAAGATCAAACGGAGGGGTCGTATCCATAAAAGAAAATAGATGAAGATTCTCTACTAAGAGAGAGACAGATGGGGTCAAAACCCCACACCTGAGCATCTACAGTTTACAGCTAACACACCGAAAATAATATTATCCAAATAAGATAAAAGTGTCGGCAAAAGACATGACTGTCAGATTCTAAAAAAGGGAAAAAAATGGAAAATGGAGCTTTTCATATTAACGGAAGACAAAGACCCAAGGTCAAAGACAGTACACAAGACAAAAGTTTTTTGTCTTTTTCATTAGCTTTAATTTTTTAATCAAAAAAGTGAAGCATGTGCATAGTCTACCTTTTTTTTTAATTCTCAAAAGATAAAACAAATGTATCCTTTCCTGACTCTTCCCCTCCCAGCCTATATTCTAAAAGCAACATTGTTCAACTCTTTCAACTGTTTCTTATTTGCATGTGGTACAATGTTAACATTAGTGGACATAAACTGATGTCACTTGATCAGTAATCATGACTTTTTATAATGTCAGCAAAGAATTTGGGGTGTTTAATGATTATTATTATTTTATACCCATCTTAGCCGCTCTCATTCTTTTTTCTTTTTTTAAGATTTTATTCATTTGACAGAGACCGCAAGTAGGCAGAGAGGCCGCAGATAGAGAGAGGGAAGCAGGCTCCCCGTTGAGCAGAGAGCCGGACTCGGGGGCTTGATCCCAGGACCCTGAGATCATGACCTGAGCCAAAGCCAGAGGCTTAAGCCACTGAGCCACCCAGGTGCCCCTGCTCTCATTCTTTCGATGTCACATTGCAGGGCCATATCCCATTTGGGGAATGTGCCCACATTCAATTTTGTATCAGTTAGGATTGTGCAAATAACAGGTAACACTCTAAACAGTGGCTCTCGGGCAGTCAAGGGAGGGTGTGGTTTTATGTCATTAGGGGCTCAGGCTGTTTTTATTTTTCTGTTCTCCTATTTTGTGCTTATGTTTTTCATGCTTATGGTCCCAAGATAGCTTGCTACCTACACCTCTGTTATGGTATCTGAGTTTCAGGCAGGGAAAAAAACAAAGGAAGAAGACAAATAAGGAAGAAAAGAGCAAAGAATAATTTCCCAGAAGCCCTGAGCAGGTGCCTTATTCAGAGGTACTGTGTCTCATCTAACTGCAAGGCAATCTATTATTGCAAGAATGTTTAGACAGGCACTAGCCCGTCAAGGTTTTGATGTAAGAAAGAAAGAAGTTGCAGAAATTGGCAATGTAACCAACCAACCACGTTTTCACTATTACCACTATGTGAATGGTGTTAACTGCCTAACCAGTCTTACGTTATGAGTCTTTTCTTTCTGGTACACATTTTTGGTTTTGCCTGGAGCCAAAGTTTGCCTCAGTATTTTTCATTTGTTTTGTTGTTTTTTGTTTTTGTTTTTCTTGAGCTTGTGCCTTTTCCCATGAATACTAAGCTCTGTAAAATAGCTATCAACATTATTTCCATGTTAAATCTATCCACTAATCTGTCATTGCAAACCTTTTTCAGGTGATATTGCTACTTGGACCATCCATTCTCTTCCAGGGGTTCTCTGGGCTTAAAACCATTCTGTCCTTCTGGGACTTAACCTTTGTCACCATCCTGGGAATTTCTTCCATCCTTTTCCCCTACTTCCCTGAACGCTTTTTCATTTTCTCATAATTTTGTTGGGACAAATCCTTAATTACCTTTTGGAAAGGAAAAAGAAGGAAAGACGTATGGTTGCTTTTTTTTTTTTTTTTTTTTTAGATTTTTGTATTCCCAGCCTAGCACTTGATTAGAAATCTTGCCAGTCTGGGGCTTTAGGTTGGAATAGGTTTGTTTCAGATTTTTGCTGTCTAGCTCCTGCTTTTTTGAAGTCCAGTGCCATTCTGATGGCTCATCCTTTGTGTGTGACCTGTTTCCCACCCCCACCTTGGATGTTTTTAGGATCCTCATCTTACCCCGATGTTCTGAAATTTCACCATCGCATATATTGACGTGAGTATTTTATCAACCATTGTGTTGAACATCTGCTAAGAAGTAATCTGGAATCTCTCATCCCCCAGTTCTGGGGAGGTTAATTTCATTGTTCCTTTGTTAATATCTTCCCGTACATTTCCTTGGTGTTTTGGTTTTGGAAACTGTAGTAAAATTAGGACTTGGATTCTCTCTTCCTATTTCTTTTTTTTTTAATTGAAGTATAATTAACATACAGTGCTATATTAATTTCAGGTGCATAGCCTAGTGTCTTGGTGATTCTGCACATTACCCTGCTTACTGTAAGAAGCGTAGTCACCAGAAGACTCTACGACAATATTGTCAACTACGTTCCCTCTGGTGTACCTTTCGTCCTCATGACTTGTTTACTCTTTAGCTGAAAGTTTGCACCTCTCCATCCCCCTTTCTTTATTCAACAGTCCTGTTCTTCTTTCTTCAAGACCTTCCAACCTCGTTTTCCAGACTCTCTGCTGAACATTTTTTCCATCATGGTTGTCCCATTTTTAATTTCCAAAGGGTGTTTCTGATCCCCTTGTAAACAGCATCCTATAGGCATTTCACAGACACACTGCATTTTCTTATCCCTGAGGACATTAATTACGATATCCTTACTTAAAGTTCAAACTGGGCAGTCGGGTGATTCTCAGCTGTTCATATTTAAAAGCGAAGTTCCTAATAAGAGAGCCACCTCGATGGGGGTTACTGACTCCATCATACAGTAAAGGGCTGGCCACCTGGCTCTTCCTGTGGGAACCTTGGGAATCTGGATGTCAGTGCAGGGAGATCTTTTCTGGGGCTGTGTGCAGACAGGTGTGGTTTCTCCGAGGCTCCCTCACAGACCTCAGAGGCTGGTGGCAAACTCAGTAAACAGACTTCAACCTAATTCTCTGGTCTCCAGTTCCCCATACTCACCCCCAACCCAACTCTGTCCTTAATGCTTCTGCATTTAAAGACTCTCTGTTTCCATTTTTAAAGCATTTGTCTTTTGCTTTATATGGGGGAACAGTTGCTGAAGGGAAGGGAGAATTTTGCTCGACTCTCAAGGTCTTCCAGCTGGACTAAACTGACTTGAGACAGATGGACAGGAGGAAAAAAATACAGTCCTATTACGTGCGCGTTGGAGGCCTGATAATGAAACTGAGACCCAAAGAAACGGCCAAGGCGGGAAGTTTTTATACTTTTTAGACAGAGACAATAAGTCCATGAGGAATTGACAAGATAGAGGAAACTCAAACTTGGGAGCTTCCACTGGTGAGAAATTATACAGAATTAGGGCTGGGGGAGTAAATAAGTAAAAAGTAACAAAGATTTGTTTATATAGCCTAGTTGACTCCGAATGTCCCCTCTCTGGGGATGAGGAGGTCTCTTTACCTCTGGGGACAGGGAGGGCACCTTTCCCACGGGAGGTTTATTTCCTCCTTTCAAGGGGATCTAGGAGGGTCTACGATTCCTTCCTACACAGCCTGGCTCTTACCTAACTTTTATTTAGAATAATCAACCAGGGGCGCCTGGGTGGTTCAGTCTGTTAAGCATCTGCCTTCTGCTCAAGTCATCACTCAGGGTCCTGGGATCGAGCCCTGCATTGGGTTCCCTGCTCAGCACGGAGTCTGCTTCTCCCTCTCCCTCTGCCTCTCCACCTTCTTGTACTCTCTCTCTCTCTCTCTCTCTTCTGTTAAATAAATAAATAAATAAAATCTTGGGGTGCCTGGGTGGCTCAGTGGGTTAAGCCGCTGCCTTCAGCTCAGGTCATGATCCCAGGGTCCTGGGATCGAACCCCGCATCAGACTGCTCAGCAGGGAGCCTGCTTTTCCCTCTCTCTCTGCCTGTCTCTCTGCCTACTTGTGACCTCTCTCTGTCAAATAAATAAATGAAATCTTTAATAAATAAATAAATAAATAAATAAATAAATAAATAAAATCTTTAAAAAATAAAATAAAATAATGAGCCAGCCAAAGGGCACGTTTAGGACTGGCTTGCCCTTGGCCCTTACCTTGTCTATGAAGGATAGTGCTGGGTAGGGTACGGGATGCTGGATCTAATTGCTTTTCACAGAAATTTGCAAATAATCTCCTGATTGTCAGCCTTAACTCACCTCTGGCTTCTTTGGTATTTGCTTTTGGCAGATTCCTGAGTGTTTCCAGCACTCTGTTAGGTAATACTGACCTACTTCTCACCAGTTTCCCTCCTGCTGTAAGGGGCATGGAACTTTCTTTCATTGCTAAGCCAGTTACCAGTCACTCACATTCCTGTTTTGTCTAAGTAATAGTGTTTGGGGCTATGGAAGTCTGGTTTCATCAATGATGGAATTTACCTTTCTGCTTCTCCAGGTTGTTTGCCGCGATTTTGAGAAGAATGGGAAACCAAACCACCTTTTGTGGTTATGACTTGAAAATTAGGAGCCTCGTTCTGTTTTGAAAGAGGTTACAATCCCCATTAAATATGTAACTGACACAAACTTTTGTCCGGCAAATAATGTTGCATCAAAACATATAAAAGCAAAATATTTGATATTCATGGGGAAATTGACAGAATTAGAACGGTGGCAGGAAGTTATTATACTTCTTTAAATCCTTGACAGATCAATAGGCAAAAATAGGGAGGTTGGAGAGCTGAATAAGGTAATTGATTGGTTTGATTTCAGAGAGATGTTTCCAACGCTGTACTTCACAGAGTATAAAAAGAAACAAAATACCAACTGTAGTCATAGATCCAAGAACACAGTAGAACGTATTTCACGATGAAGTTGGCATTTCAGATCTTAAGCCAAGGGTAGATTATTCAACAAATGGTGTTGGGAAAACTGGCAACTGATCTGGATATAAAGAGAAAGAGACTCATGAATTCTGTCTTTTCGTTATTGCTGTCAATTCTTGGCAGAGAGTCTGACCACAGGGCCTTTTCCCAGACAGTCCTCCTTCCTTGGTCTTTCACACACTACCATAGGGTACTTCCTAAGAATTCTAAAGAATAATCAGAATTCAGCCATTTGGCTTCCTCCGGTGATTTAAATGGCTGCATTATTTTGAAAGCCGAGAGACCCTCCATAACTCACCCGTCCTCCCCCTTAGTTGATTGCCCAGCATGCATTAGGTAACACAGAATTGCACGCTGGAATCTTCCTCCGTGGGGGTTTTGAGGAGGCTGGGACTCCCACAATACAGAACAAGGCATGTTGTCTACCGGATGATAATTTTCCTGGTTTGATTTACCATGAAAGTCTCTTGAGCTAGTACCTTTCCAGAGTGGGGTGTAAGTGGGAACAGGCACATTCACTGGTAGACCAGACAGAATGTGTCTAAGCCTACCCCCCTCATGGCTTCCCCACTGTGGAACCAACCTCCCCTTGATTTTTGTAAGGTGGAGCTCTCTTCCCGGCTACTCAAAATCCTCTCTCCTTTTGATCATACCATTATCTCCTTACTCTAAGAACATAGCCAGATCTTCAGTGTTCTGATGGCTGAGATTTAAAGAGGGTAAAAGTGGGGAATCTCATAGGAGACTCAGGGCCATGTCTGGATGTGGCCGATATGTCTTCTACCCACATTTCACTGGCCAGAACTCAAAAGCATGTCTCTCACCACTGTTTGGAAGTCCGGGAAATGTAATATAACTTTTGGACAGTGGGAAGAAGTAGGTCTGGGGAACATCTCACCAGTTTCTGCCTCATTTTATTATCCCTGTCCTGCACAGTATGACATGTGTTCTAAATTTTGATGAGTCTGTGATATTTCTGATTTCCTTTTCATGTAAGAGAGCATTTTCATAGTAGTCCTGTTTTTCTTTCTGGGCAGTCGTCCTTAAGCCTTGATATGCCTTGGACTTTCCTGAAGAGTCTTGTTAAAATGCAGATTCCTGGTACCACCTCCAAGAATTCCGATGACCTTGGACCCCATGGCCACAGGGCATCTGCATTTTTAACCAGCAACCTAACTGACTCTGACACAGGGCTTCTACAACCCAGAGTTTGAGAAACACTCCTTTCTAAGCTCAAAGTGATTCGAACAAGCCAGAAGACATCAAGTCCATCAGAGAAAAATTCCTTGAAGGATAGGGAAAGGGGGACCAAGACACTGGATTTTGCTTGAAGAACTAGGAGTCAGATGGAGAGAGACTTTCTCTCCATCGTTGGAGGAAATGACATGGAACCATGTCTGGATAGAGCCTAATGCACAGACCACTGTAATTCAGTGTTACAATGTCTATACTTTAGTTTTAATTCTGCCTTCAGCTTTAAGACACACGTTTTTGTTTCACGTTTTAACATTTCTGATACCAGGATTTATCTTATAGTGTCTTAAAATTATAACAGACACTGTTCTTTTTGTAAGAGACACATAAAATAATAGCATGTCTTTAGATTTTACCTTACATGTACTCATTTGCTTTCACCAAGAATTCACACCCCAGAAGTGGTGAGCTTGTATTCTAATCAGGAAGCCCCCTCGCTAGAGAGAACTAATAGAAATGCTTTTGTTATCTCTACCTCTGATCAATGTCTTTGGTCAATATAATTAACACAACATATGCAAAAAATGGATTTTTCAGTAGTGAAGTAACGGTATTTAAGAAATGTGAATTGGATAAAATATTTCTTTTATGGATTTTGTGTGAACATAATCTTTCTTTAATTTTTTTTTTTTTCCGAAATTGCTTTAGCAGTTTGGGGTCCTTTGTGTTTCCATATAAATTTAAGGATTTGTTGTTGTTGTTGTTGTTGTTGTTCTAGTTCTGTGAAAAATGCTCTTGGTTTTTAATAGGGATGGCTTTAACTCTGTAGACTGCTTTGGGTAATATAGGCTTTTTAACAATATTTATTTTTCCAATCCATGAGCATGGAAGGTCTTTCCATTTTTCTGTGTCATCTTCGATTTCTTTCAGCGGTGTTTTGTAAGTTTTTAGAGTACAGGTCTTTCATGTCTTTGGTGAAAGATTTCTTCCTGGGTATCTCATTAAATTTTTGGCACCATTGTAAATGGGATTATTTTCCTAATTCCTCTTTCTGTTACTTCATTATTAGTGTATAGAAATGCAACAGATTTCTGCATGTTGATTTTGTATCCTGTGACTTTACTGAGTTATTATTGTTATTTATTAGTTCTAGTAGTATTTTGGTTGTGTCTTTAGGTTTTCTATATGGAGTACCATGTCATCTGCAAATAGTGGAAGGTTTACTTCTCTTTTACCAATCTGGACGCCTTTTATTTATTTTTCTTACCTGATTGCTGTGGCTAGAACTTCCAATACTGTGTTGAATAGGAGTGGTGAGAGTGGATGTCCTTGTCGTGTTCCTAACATTAGGGGGACAACTCTCTGTTTCTCCCCATTGGGTATGACTAACATCTCTTACATTGATCTGCCAGCCTGAAGCTGCTGTTTCACACGAGGACATTTCGAATGCTAATGGACCAAGCCCAAGATGAGTGTTCTTATGAGTTTTTCACACAGACACATTTTGCTGGTCATACTAAAGGATCATAAAACTACCATAGACACAACACATTGATGGCATATTGATGATATAGGCAATCGGTGATAATGAATCATCAAAGACAATGCTGTGGACACAACTGCTCTGCAGTAAGAAGAATAACGTGCAATAAAAATTAAAAGATGAAAAAAAATTTGTTGGCGGTGAGTGATGTTTACAATATGTAGATAACAACCAAGGAAGAGTACAAACACAAATCAAACTCTGTTTCCTTTTTATTTAAAAGTTTGGAAGTGTATCAGCCAGAATGTTATAAAAGTTTTCAAAAGTTGAATCAGCCAAATGTTAATAGTGGCCGTCTTTGGATTATGTGTGATTTTCTCTTTCTTTTTGTCTGAACTCTCTGTCCTCAGTCATCTGGCATGAATATGGGCTATTTATATGATGAGGAAGCAGGTAACTTTTAAAGTTAATGGGTGAGAGGTCAAACCTTTCTTGTCAGGGTACATACGTCCAACATGTCCTCTTCTGTTTTCTTCTTAGCATGTCCTCCAGCAGCATTTAGGACACAGTACCCTCTCCTTTTAGAAATCTTTTTTAAAAAGAAGTTTTGGCACTGTCGTTGAGGTATAATTCACTCACCATTAAATGTGTCCATTGGGAGTGTGTAAGTCAGTGATTTTTAGTAAAAGTGCAAAGTTGTGCAACCATCAATGGAATTCAGATGAAGAATATGCCCATCACTGGGAAGAAGTCCCCTGTGCCGATGTGCAGCCAGACCCTACTCCCACCTCTGCTCAAATAGCCATCAATCTTCCGTCTGTATAGATCTGCCTTTTGTGAATATTTTGTACAAATGGATTTATTCAGTCTGTGGATTTTTCCTATCTGACATTCTTCTATCCACTCCCCATAATATGCTGGAGGTTCAACTTATGCTGTAATCTCTATCGGTCTTCTGTCCCTATGGATTGCTAGATAGAATTCCAGCGTGTGAATACATCAGAGTGATCTCCCATCACCACTTGATGGACATTTGGATGGTCTTACTTCTTGGCTCTAATGAATAAGGGTCCTAGGAACATATTCCTACAAATCTTCACATGGCCATAACTTTTCGTTTCTCTTGGGTGGAGAGTTACAAGTGGAACTGGTAGGGGGCGCCTGGGTGGTTTGGTTGGTTAAGCTGTGGACTTTTGATTTCAGCTCAGGTCATGATCTCAGGGTCCTGGGATGGAGCCCATGTTGGGCTCTGTGCTCAGCAGGGAATCTGCTTCAGGATTCTCCCTCTCCCTCTGCCCCTCCCTCCACTCGCTTGCTCCCTTTCTCTAAAATAAATATACAAGTCTTTTAGAAAAGGAAGTGGAATTGATAGATCTTTTGGTAAGTTTCAAACTAACTTTTTAACAAACTGCCAAGCTGTTCTCTAAGTGGTTATACCATTACCCATTCCCCCCATCCATGCATTGGGGTTTGAACACTTGGTGTGGTCAAGCTTTCGGATTTTAACAGTTCTTGTAGATGTTCATTGTATCTCATTATATGGGCCCAGCACACTTCCGCTGCACGACTCTGCTTCATTGTATCTCATTATAGCTTTAATTTTTATTTCCCCAGTGACGAATTATGTTGAGCATCTCTTTATGAGTTTACTAACCATTCATACATCTTCTTTGATGAATTGTCTGTTTAATTTTTTTTGCCCATTTTTAATTGGGTTGTTTGTCTTATTGAATTATACATGTTCTTCATATTCTGGGTAGAAATCCTTTTTCAGATATATAATTTGCCAGTATTTTCTCTCCTCCTGTGATTTCTTTTTTAATTTCCTGAACAGTGTCGTTTCAGGGACGCCTGGGTGGCTCAGTCGGTTAAGCATCTGTCTTCGGCTTGGGTCATGATCCTGGGGTCCTGGGATCGAGCCCCACATTGGGCTCCTTGCTCACTGGAGAGTCTGCTTCTCCCTCTCCCTCTGCCCTTCTCTATGCTTGTGCACTCAGTCTTTCTCTCTGACAAATAAATAAATAACATCCTTAAAAAGAAATAAACAGTGTCATTTCAGAGACATTTTTAGTGTTTGATGAAATCCAATTTACTAATTTTTTAATCTTATAGATTATGTGTTTTCCATGTCATAGTTAAGGACTCTTTGCTTAACCATAACCATAATATTTTATGGTTATATATATGGTTATATATACATGGTTATATATATAACCATAATCATAAGATTTTCTCATACATTGTTTTCTAAAGCTTTTATAGTTTCAGCTCTTACATTTAGAACTATAATCCATCTTGAGTTGAGTTTTGCTTATTGTGTGAGATAAGAATCTAAGTTGTTCTTAAAAAAAATGATATCCGTTGTCCCAGCATATTTGTTGGAAAATAAATCATCCTTTAAAAAAAAAACTATTGTGGCAAAATATACAGAGCAGAAAATTTATAATATTGACTAAAAATTTTGAGTGTTAATCTTTTTTAATGTAGGTTATTTTTTTAGTGCCATTCAGTGGCATTAAGTGTGTTTGTGTTGTGCAATCATTATCACCATCCATCTCCAGAACTATTCTCATCCTCCAAAAGTGAAACTCTGTCAGAAAATATGTTGCTGCCCCATCTCTCCTTCCCTCCAGTCCCTGGAAACCACCATTCAACCTTCTATGGATTTGACGACTCTAGGAACCTCTTGTAAGTCTAACCATTGAATGTTTGTCCTTTGGCGATTGGCTTCTTTCACTCAGCAGACTGTCCTCAACTTTCATCCATGTCATAGCAGGTGTCTGAATTTCCTTCCTTTTCGTGGCCAAATTACATTCTATTGGATGGATAGACCATACTTTGTTTATCCATTCATGTGTTGGAGGACACTTGGGTTGTGTCCCCCTTTAGGCCATTGTGAGTCCTGTGGCTATGAACATAGGTGTACAGATATCTGTTTGAGTCCTTTGAGTATATGTACCCAGAGGTGGAATTATTGGATCCTACGGTGGTTCCATTTTTACTTTTATGAGGAACCATGATAACTCTTGTCCACAGCAGCTGCCCCATTTTTTTATTCCCATCCATAGTGCATTCCAATTTCTTTGCATCCTCACCAATGTTTGTTATGTTGTTTTTTTAAATAATAGTCATCCTGATTGATGTGATTTTTTTTTGAGAGAGAGTGAGCATAAGTGGGGTAGAGGTAGAGAGAGAAAGAGAGAGAGAAAGAATCTCAAACAGACTCCATGCTGAGCTTTGAGCCCAACATGGGGCTCGATCTCTTGACCCTGAGATCAGGACTTGATCTGAAATCAAGAGTCAGATGTTCAACTGACTGAGCCATCCAGGCATCCCCTGATTGATGTGATTAAAAAAAAAAAAAACCAATATTCCTTTTGATTCCCTCCTTCTTAAAATATTTTTTTATGTGACTTTCAGATCCCCACATGGTGACATATTTCTTTCCAGCATGCTGGCCATTCATTCAGTCTCTTCTGCCATACTCTCCTCTCCCTCCTGCTCTGACATGTCAGCCCTCCTCCATTCTTTATCCTTATGCCCTGAAGATTTTTTTAAAAAATCAAATACTATAATATTAATTCTGAGATACGCCCTGAATTTACCTGCCTTAAAAAATCTCCAGTTCTGATCTTCACCCCAAGTTCCACATTTGCATATACAACTGCCTGGTCAGCATTTCCACTTTCATACCTGATAGGCTTCCGAGACTTAAATGATCCAAAGCACATTCCTAATTTTCACCCCATTTTTGTATATCTGGTTATGCCTTTCAGTAAGAGGCAACACCATTCGCCCGTTTGCTCAGTACACCTATCTTGAATCATGTTTCTCTCATTTCTTTCCTTCCTACTCTCATCCTGTCCAATAGGAAGTCCTAACAATTTGCCTCCAAAATCATTCTGAGTCAGGCCATGCCTCATAACCCACACCGCTGGTGTCTTCGTCCAAGCTGTAAGAATGTCTTACACACACCTGTGGCCTCTTCCTCATCAGCTTCCCTACTACTGCTCTCTGTTCCCGTCATGGTCAATGTTCCACACATGGAAGCCAGAACACTCCCCTGAAAACATCAGCCAACCATGTCACCCTTGCTGCTGGTCCTCCTGTGGCTTTCCTTGACCCCACAGCTCCCAGAGCCCTCACTGTGGCCCATAATGCCCCCAGGAGCTCAGCTCAGGCTACTTCTCTGATCCTGTGTCACCCCCACTAGTGACACATGGCCACTCTGACTTCCCGTCCCTCCTTGGCACTTGCCGATTGTTTTCCTGCCTGGCCCCCTCCACCTGAACAAGCTTCATTTCCCTTTTAAAGAGTTCCCCCCCGCCCCCTGCTAACTATCCCTCATCAATAGTCACTCTGTCCCATCATCATACACTATCATTTTACATCTGCTTTTTTTCCTTCCATCCCAGCTCTTACCATTTGCTGACTGAACATCACGTAATTACTGGACTGCTTATTTTCTCCCAGTCCTTCCTTAGGACCGTGCAGACATGGTCTGTGTTGTTTACTTCTCTTTTCTCCAGCCCCTAGAATGCTGCCTGGCCCCTGAATATTTTATATTATCTCTTTAAGAACCATTTCTTCTATGAAACAATAGCCCTTGTGTTAATAAAAGATTTCTCTCTTTACTTAAGGGAGAGTTTTGGCTTTCTGATTCTGTCCTCTACAGCAATCAAGTAAAATGTCAGTATAAACCCAAGGTCCTGACATTTGGGTCTCCGTTTTCTGTTAATACTTAAGAAATTTCCCTGAATACGTGACTTTGTCTGGCCTTCCCACCTGAAGTCCTCCACAGGGTAACCCTGGTTTCCAAGCCTCTACCATGACCTGACCTTGGGCACAGCATCTGAGCCCTGTGGTAGGAGAGGGAGAGATCCCAGGAGTGTTGCTAAATCGGGAGACTGGCTTCATTATTAAGCATCCCCAGTAAATCCTAAGCAAGACTTATGAGACTCCTTTTAGGATGATTAAAAGAAAGAAGGAAACTAATGAGAAGATCACACACTTCATTTGTGCCAAATGTTTCAGGCAATTCCCTTCCAGGATGTGTATAGGAAGGAAACCTAGGGGAACCAAACGGGGTCTCTGCATCTTGATGCCGCAAGTCAGAAAATGCAAGAGGTCATAGATCTTAAAGAAGAATATGGGGTGTCTGGTAGAGACAGAAATAAATGATGTGTGATGGTTGGCACCATGTGTGTGTCCACGCTCGAGCACTCATGGTGGTAGAGAGCTGATGTTAGAATAATGAGAAGGAAGGTAGATAGTGCACACGTGGTAAAATCTCTAAGAATTTTACACTGGAAACCACTGAAGGGTTTTATGCCAGGGTCTAATTTAATGAGACTTGCCTGTTGGGAAGCTCTCTCCAGTCGCAGCATGGCAAAGGAGACAGAGGGATACACCAGAGATGTCAAGACCAGTGATGAGGACACCGTAGTAATTCAGGGGAGAAAGAAACATGGTGATATGGACAGAAGGAGACCAATTAAAGTGGGAGAAACCACTTAGTATCCTGTGGTTCAAAGGTGCAGAGTGACATCATTAAAGGTTTCTAACCTCCCAAGAGAAGCATGCCACTCTCCCTTGAAGAGATGGACAGAAGATGGAGAATTATAGCCCGATTGGCCTCTGCAAGCCCTGAGAAACTTCTTGAAGGACTAAGATCCCTTCTCTGCAGAAAAAATGAACTTCTCCTTCCCCACAGGTTCTGACAATATGGACAGGGCTGCATGGCTCCGTGAGGGATCGGACTTAGTAAGCGAGTTTTCAGCATGACATGTCAAGTTTTAGAAACTCACTCAGAGTAAACCCTGCTCTCAACAACTTTCCTCAACTGTAATGAGGGGTGGATACGTGCCAGGAGAATCCTTTACAACTCCTCCAAGCAGAGCAGTGGCCCAACATGGAAATGACAAAAAATGAGTCGCAGATGGGTCACACGTAATGGCAGGAGTCTGGCCCCAAACCCACCATCACACGTCCTCTGGAGGAACCACACAAGCCCATTCTTCTCCAGGGTCAGACCGTGAACCTTGCATGATCCTCCTTCTGAGCCATGATTTCCTGCCAACTAGTCTTTCCTGGCATGTGTCTGCTGGAATAAATTGTCCCAAACCCACACACTGGAGACTACTGAGTTTTTTTTCCTTTTCAGAGCAGAACTCCTTACCAGAAAGCAGTCCTATGGGATTATTCTCCATCTGCCAATGCCTCTCCCCAAACCTCCTTTCTCTGCTCAGCTCTATGTCCTGTAGCAACCCCAAACTCTCCTTCCAGCTGGTCTCCAATTGGGTTCAACCCATGGGAAGTCTTGGCAGGAGATTGGAAAGTGGAGGAGAGGGGTCAGGATATGTGTCCCTCTCTTCCTCCCAGATTGGGCACTTCATTTCCAGCTTTCCTCCTGGACTGTAGCCCCCACCAGGGGCCCCTCCTCTACCAATCCCCAGGGGTGAAAACAGCTTCCTTCTGGTGCTCATCTCTAGGTAATTCCTCCTCCCTGCATGCAGCCCACCCCTCTGTGAGTGGTCTGCTCATACATTTCTCTTCATTGGGACCATCTGCAATGAATTTGGTTTGCTGCTGAGATTCTGACATTAGCACAATTCTGGTAGACTGTGCCCACCATCTGCATCAGCTCCTGGTGCTTCCCATCATGTTGAACCACCCGACTTGAAATTTATATGTTGGCCCTCTCCTTCTGTTAGGACTGTGGGCCACACACCTATAAGAGTTGGTTCTTATCCCTTTAAAACACACACACAAGTACCCTTTGGCATTTCACAGTAGTTTTGACCATTTTACAGGGCTCAAAAGGACCCTTGAAAGAGTCTTCACTCCCCTTTGGAATCAGACTGGAATACTCAGTGACATCTGAGGGTTGTATCATTATTTTCCTTTACCACACGTCCCAAAAGCTCACCTCCGTGAGGAGGGTTTTGGGGTGTTTTTGGGTGGGGATATAATTCAAGATGAAGTGAGAGGTTGCACCTGATTCTGAACTATTTGGAACAGTGTCACAAAATGGATTTTATAGAATTTATAGAATTTAATATATAGAATTTATAGAATTTTATGGGATTTATAGAGCTGAACTATCTAACTGGACTTTTTAAAGAATTTCATTTATTTATTTAACTTTTATTTTAAAAGATTTTTTATTATGGTTGAGGGAGGAGGGACAGAGGGGGAGAATGAAGTAGATGCCACACCAAGTAGGGAGTCCAACTCAGGGCTTGATCCCAGGATCCCAAGATCATGAGCAAAAGGCAGACTCTTAACTGACTGAGCCACCCAGGTGACCCTCTCACAGGGATTTTAAGATCATTTCCTGTAGGTTGAATCATATGAATCGCTCATCTATGTCATCCTCAGTAATGTTGTCCTTGCTAAAGGTCTTGAAAGAATGAATCATTTTATAGCTATGGAAAGGAGCATGAAAATTCTTACCTTGATCAGCATGGTGAAGAGCAGAGACAGCATTCCCAGTTGAAAAAATTTGGACACAGTAGAGGATACATTCTGAGGATTAACACGAATTTCAGGGAGCCCTCCAGAGTCTCACAGGCTACGGAATTGATAGAAGTAGAAACAAATTAGTTGGTTAAGCGATTGTCTTCAGCTCAGGTCATGATCCTGGAGTCCCAGGATCGAGTTCCGCATCAGGATCCCTGCTCAGTGGGGAGTCTTCTTCTCCCTCTGAGCCTCCCCCTTCTCATACTCTCTCTCTCTCACAAATAAATAAATAAAATATTTTTAAAAATACACACATCCGCTCCCCTGATGTGGGTGCCCTGGCCCTGGCTTCCTTCCCACTTCTCTTAGGACACAGCACAGCTGAGCTAGTGCTCTAGACCAACAGCCCCAGGCAAATAACAAGTGGTCCATGGGAACATCCACTCCTGCCACTTAGTGAACTGATTCTTCCAGGCTGATCTGAGTAAGTTGAAGGGAGACTAAACAGCAGGGCAAATAGTTACATGGAACTTACTCTAATACAGACAACATTACAAAAGGAAATATACGACCCTGGGAACTATAAATGAGATATCATTGAAACATTGTATCCTAAGGAACCAAAACGACAACAACAAGAGCTTAGACTGTATCAACCTGGGATTTGTTGTAAGTGGGACTCATTGGAAACAAGATGACAAGATAATAGGTTAGGAAGGAAAGGTATATGAAGACATAAGGAAAAAGGTAGAACTGGAATAACTTCATTGCAGAAATCCAAAGTAACAGGGAAAAGAACCAGAGCAAACATCGAATTATGTGATGTGGCTAGTTTTGCTAAAAATGGCCCCTAATGCAGAGAAAGCGAACAAAGAAATGCATATAATGAGAAATGACAGGGCAGGGGAAGGAGGAACAGCTCAGATTCCACAACACAGATTGTTGGCATTCCTGAAGAAGAAGATAGAACAAGAGGGAAGACAAACATTTTCAGAAATCTATGAAAAGAAAAACTCCTAGAATGAAGGGATAATCCAAATGTCTACACCAGAAGAATTCACCAATTCTTAGGCAAAAATTAGCAAAAAGAAACAAACAGCGAGTCATATTATGGTGATGGTGTTATTTTAGGAATACAGAATCCTACCATCATCTCCATGCAATGAATGGGTCACCTACAACAAAAAAAGAAATTGGGCCAAACTTGGATTTTTCTCCAATGGTCAACGTCAGGTTTAGAGAGTTTTTTGGGGGGGGGGCACTCAAGAACCCCCTTCCTTTTAAAACCACCATTTCCATGCGATGAGAGTAGAGAGACACTAACACAGGGGGTATAAGACCCAGGAATTCATTCTTAAAAGTCTATAGGCAGGAAGGTGAAAAGCCAGGAAATGGATTGAATATGCAAAGCTGATGGGTAAGGTGTTTCCTGGTGGGCACTGAATTCATACACCTGGGGTCATACATAAACAGCTGTGATCTTTGTAGCCACAAAAAAAAAAAAAAAAAAAAAAAAAAAAAAAAAAACCAACAATGCAAATATTAGAAAACAATGCAAATAATGAACGACACACACAAAACAATGCAAATAATTAAAGAAAAACCAATACAGAATGTCCAAGTGGTGACAAAAACTGAACAGGACAAAATTGCTAAAACCCTGGGAGGTAGGTCAGAGAGGAAAGGGACCAAGGGACAGAAAGGAAAAGAGCTAAATCCCTCTTCTGACAAGGAATCCGTAGTATAGTATATGTTGCCCACAGAAGCAAAAGCTTCAGAAAAATCCAGGTCTCAAATGTATTCTTTCAGGATTTCCTTCTACTAAAGGAAAGTAGCCAGCACGCCTTCCAGGGGACCCGAGCACTGTCAGAATCCGACCCATTGACCCAGGGCCGGGTGTGTTCAAGTCATAACAGCTCCAAAGGCCTCCCTGATTTCCTAGGTGAATTAACCACTCCTTTCGCTTGATCCTTGTCTTACGGAAACAACCCACCTTCCACACATTAAGCTGTCAGCAGGTGAACGTGTCCTCTTTCTGCACGAATGTTAAGGATCTCAAGGTAGAGATCCTGTTCTAGTCCATGCAATTTACTCATGGCACCAAACACAGCTTCATGAACATTCAATGCCCCAGAGCTTGAATTGAATTAAGGGAGTTGAGAAATGCACGGTGCGTTGGCGCGAGAGATCTGTATGGAAGCTGGGAAACTTGGAAGGGCCTTTTCGAGTCATAGCTCTCTTCTCTGCTTCATCTTGTCTGGGCTCTGGGGTCTCTCAGGGGAGTTGGATCATGGAGGTGGTGAAATGAAAGCTGAGTGAAAAAAACAGGTCATTTGTCCTGTGTGCCACAGGTAGAATGTAGGGGGAAAGCATTCTGTTGAGTAGCTGAGTTCCTCATCTTGAAACTATTTTGGTTACTTATATAGCCAAAATATACCTACCTATCTATCTATGTTATATATGCATATATGTGTTACATATCATATAACATATATAAAAAATAAATCATATGATAATAAGTATCAGTCCACAAAGAATTAATTTCCTAATTGTTTGAGTAATTTCTTGCCTTCCCTTACTAGCATATTTGCATTTTTCTTTACCCACTTTCTGGGGCAAATCTAAGCCTCTATTTTATTTGCTTCTAATTTCTTTAAGGTGTTTTTTTTTTTAAGATTTTGTTTATTTGACAGAGAGAGAGGAGAGCATAAGCAGGGGGAAAGTGACAGGCAGAGGGAGAAGCAGACTTCACGCCAAGCAGGGAGTCCGATGCAGGACTCGATACCAGGACTGCGAGATCATGACCTGAGCCGAAGGCAGAGGCTTAACCGACTGAGCCACCCAGGCACTATGAGAAAGTTTTATAGAGGACTGTGGCCAGCACAGGGCATTTGAGAGCTTGGATTGGGAGCAGAAGAGGTTGCTGAGAAGGTAACACGCAAGGCAGGTGTGGCAGAGAGAATGAAATGAGAGTCCGCCGCAGATACACCAAGATGGAATCTGGGGACAGCTCTGGAGATGTAAAGCGTGAGGCCTCAGGAGGCAGGATGGGGAAAGAGCCCGGGGGAACCCAGATGTGAGATATGGAAATGCCAGACATGGCTTGTACCTTCTGACATTATCTCCCACCCAGGTCCCCTTTCTTCATTGAAATAAGATGAAGAAGCTGGTGAGAAGGCACACCCCCTCCCGACAAGCAGCCTGAGGATGAGGAGCGGTTCCTGCATTGTTCTTTCCAACCAAGTCTTTCCCAAGAGGCTAGTGTGTTGTCGTGATTTATAAGAAGAAGCTGTATTTGGTCTTTGACCCAGTTGCTGGCACAGAGCTCCTAAAACCCTTGAGATTTTGTAAGGAGAGCAATAAAGGAGTCTTTTGTTGTGTTAATAGGGTGACTTTGGGGAAAGCCCCTAGGCCAGCCACCTAAAGATGGGGGCTGCTTGCCAGAGGGACCAACCTTGTGGTGAGAGGTTGAAACTTTCAGTCCCATCCCCTGCCCTCTGGGGATGGGAGAGGGGCTGAAGACCAAGTTCAACCAACAAGGGTCAATGATTTCATCGGTCATGACTGTAATGAAGCCTCCATAAGAATCCAAAAGGCTAGGGTTTGGAAAGCTTCCGAGTTGAAGCTTTAGGGAGTGTGGGGCACCCAGGGAGGGCATTGAAGTTCAATGCCCTTTCCGCCTTCCCGCCCTCTGCCATCTCTTCCAGCTGGCTGTTCCTGATGTTTCTCTGAGTTGTGTAAGTAGCAAATTAATCGTACCCAAGGAAGGGGTTGTGGGAACTTCTGATCCATTTGCAGGTGAGTGATTTGCTATTAGTATCTGAAGGGGGAGGATGGGGAATGACAGTCCTGTAGGACTGGACCCTGAACCTATGGAATCTGAGGTTCTCTCCAGGTAGATAGTGCCAGAATTGAGATGAATTGTAGGACACTCAGCAGGTGCTACAGAATTGCTTGGTAGTGTAGGCATCCCCCAACCCTCAATGTGTCCACATGGGTGACCAAAATCTTCACTGGCCTTGAGGGAACAGCCTCAGGCACTGCTTCTAAGAATCTGATATGTTGCCGACACTAGCAAGGACCATGGGTCTTTGGAAGGTCGCTGGGACAGAGGAAGAAAGACGTGGTCTTGTCAGTTTCAGCTCTCACGCAAAATGCAGAGTATTTTGCATATGAGAAGGAAGTCAGGGAGATCAGGGAGATAGACCTGGAGGCATCATTGCTAAATTCTACTAAGCAAAGTATGTTTTGAAAACAGACTTCTATGTGTCAGCTTCCCAGAGATGGTTCAAATGTGAGATGTGCAGGTGGCCTAATGTTGCAAAGACGTATGCACCATGAAATTCAAATTAGAACAATAAGGAGACAGAATTGTGTGGGATATTTACAGATACTCTACAGTATCGGAAAAGTTTTATTTTTAAAACCTCCAAAGCAAATGGCAAATGTTAACATTTGTCAAATATCAGCAGTGAGGACATGGGTATATGTTATATTATTTTCTGCACTCTTCTCTGCCTGCAAAATATTCCTATAATAAACTATTTAAGAATCAGAAAGAAAAAAATACATGCCCCGTGGAGTTCATCCCGACGGTTGAAATCAGCAGGATCAGGTAATGACCACAGATGGAAACCACCTCCTCCCTCCTATTCAGGGTTTAAAATCTATCTTGTGCCAGCTGTCAGAAAAATGAACCACAGAACTTTTGCAAAGAGTGCAAATTGGCAAGTCTTATCCCCGTCAGTCTTGGGGGTTTGCTTGGTTTGTAAGATACATTTTTTCTAGTTTGGTCCTTTTCAGTTCCTTAAAAGCAGGATGTAACTTATCTTTCTGGGTATCTTCTCCAGCCAATGCCAATTTCGGGGTGGCTGGTCTCCTTACATGACTGTTTAAATCTACCATCTTTTTTTTTAAAAAGATTTTTATTTATTTATTTGACAGACAGATCACAAGTAGGCAGAGAGGCAGGCAGAGAGAGAGGAGGAGGCAGGCTCCCTGCTGAGCAGAGAGCCCGATGTGGGGCTCGATCCCAGGACCCTGAGATCATGACCTGAGCCGAAGGCAGAGGCTTTAACCACTGAGCCACCCAGGTGCCCCGTCCTTACACGACTGTTTAAACTTGATATGACAAATATGTTGCAATTTATTCCAGAACTACTTTTTTTTTTTTTTTTTTTAAGGAAACATCTTAGTCTAAGTAATCTCTATACCCAACGTGGGGCTCGAACTCACAAGCCCGTGATCAAGAGGCATATGCACTACCGATAGGGCCAGCCAGGTGTCGCTATATAGGAAACAACTTAATAAACCCTATATCAAATACAGAACTTAATAAAAATTTTTTATCGGAAAAAGAAAACAAAAACCAAATAGCCTTAAGGAAGAACCGAGTCCAGACTATCAGAATGCCCGGTATACAGAGGCTGATCATAAGGACATGTGATTACCTCATGGAGCACAGAGTCTGTGGGTGGGAAGGAAGCCCAGCACTGGTTCAGAGGGGCAACCACCTAAACAAAGCCCAGACTCTTTCTGCTTTGCCAACCTCAGTATGGTGGCTTGTCTTCTTCATGGCTGTCAGATGGTTGGTGCAGCTATGAGCATCTGCATATGATGCTATAACTGTTTTTAGAGGCAGCGCCTAGGAGACATGGAGAGAAGGCCGGGGGACAGGAAAGGAGCCCATCCTCCCGTGGATCTCTTCTTTTGTCAACAAAGGAATAATGTTTACCAAATGGGTCAGGCTGACTTGATTCATGATTCACCGTCCAGGCTTGGTATATTACAATGCCAAGGATATGTGGGCTTTTCCCACCAAAACTAAGTGTGGAAAGAGTCTTTAATAGAAGTGCCCAGGACCCTCATTCTCCAGCAACTGTAAGCTAAGCAAACCGCTGTAAACCTTGCGTTCCTCTGGGCTACTTTCTGGCTGGGAATGGTAATGGTCCTTTAAGGTTGTTTTGAAATTTATGGTGAGGGGCCGCTGGGTGGCTCAGTCTGTTAGGCGTCTGCCTTTGGCTCAGGTCATGATCTTGGGGTCCTGGAACTGAGCCCCACATCACACTCCCTACCCAGCAAGGAGTCTGCTTCTCCCTCTCCCTCTGTGTTCTTTCTCTCACTCTTTCTCAAATAAACAAAATAAATCATGAAAAGAAAAGAAAAATGAAAAGGGAAGGGAAGGGAATGGAAAAGAAGAGAAAGGGGAGGGAAGGGAGGGGAAGGGAAGAGGGAAGGGAGGGGAAGGGAAGAGGGAAGGGAAAGGAAGGAAATGGTGAATAATGGTGAGTGAAACACCCAGAGATATTTTTTCCCCTGACAAGGCCATTGAAGGACCTCACAAAATAATAAACTTCAATTTTGGTAGACTTGTTAACTGCTATTGTTTTTTTTTTTCTGTTTTGTTTTTTTTTTAATTTAAGCTTTATTTAAACATATAGTGTAACCCCACCACCCTCTCCCAACCCCTCTCCCCCCCACCCCCCTCAGTTTGTTTTATGACATTAAGAGTCTCTTTTGGTTTGTCTCCCTCCCGATCCCATCTTGTTTCATTTTTACTTTTCCTACCACCTTAACTCCCACCCCCGTTGTATCTCCACTTCCTCATATCCTATTGGTTTTTAAAGTATAGCCCCATCTGACAGTTTGTTCTGTTTTCAAAATAAGCAAACCTCCACTCTCCCTAAAATCTAAACCTATTAGTTTGTCATGCAATCCATCGATGTAGTGCCGTAGGGAATTCACAGCAAACTGCAAATGCGGGTTTCTCAGGCTGGAGTTTTTTTTATCAGAAGAGTTGCACATGGTCATGGTCATGGCTGGACACTAGCAGGCAGTGGCAACAATATATCTTGCACATCTGTGTGTGCCTGGAGCTGTCCTGCTTTGTGAAGAGTTCTCTGAACTACACTTGGAGATTTCCAGGTGCAAATTGGAGATGTATTTGGTCCTATTTGTTTTTCTCTTTGATCTGATACCACTGCTGGTGGATCAATCAGGGATCAATTGAAGAAGCACAACTATATATATATATAATATACATATTATATATATATATGTAAGTACATAAACTGTAACTGTATCACCATACAACTCTAACTATATGACTCTAGAACTTTCTTTTCTCTAAATAGATACATGATTGTATATAATACATAATTATTAACATGATTAAATATGTGTACATAATTAGACACAGGATTTGACCTTACCCAGTTGTGGACCCTGATTAAGCAGGTTCTGTAAGGCTGCTGTCTTCACAGTTCATGATGGAGCTTGAAGTCCAACGGGCACGAGGGGCAGGCCTCCATGAAGGAAGAATACGGGTAAAGTAGAGGTGAGTAAGAACAAGCCAGAGCCATGAGGTTGGGCAGAAGCCCCTGGCAGGTCTTGCTGCTGCTCACCTTGGCAGTGTGGGGGTCTCCAGAAGCCAGACCCTTCCTGGTGGGGCTGGAATTGGAGAAGGTGGAAGGGGAACCGGGGAAGTTGGAGCCATCTTGGCCTTATGTGGATGAGACCAGTGGTCAGAGCTGCTGTGCAGCTGAATGTGAGTGCCCAAACCCCCAAAACCTCCCACCAGTCTCTCCAGGACCCCCACACACACTTACTCGAAACATGCAGGAAAAGAAGCTCCAGAAAATAGAGTTCAACCTAGCCAAGCCTCCATGGCCCCAAGTCTCCACACTGGATGAGCCAGAAGAATGTAACTCTATTACAGAGAATGGAGAGACATGATTTTTCTCAAATAGAGGATCAGTGTCCCCCCTAGCCTATGTCTTTTTCTAAAAAGAAGGGCTACAGATCATAAAGTCAATATAACTGAGATTACGAGTCTCAATGTGGACATTTCCTTTCCTTCGATGGCTCTTCTTGGACACCTTTTGTTATATCTTTCATATTCCTTTTAAAATAGGATCTTTGCTGAGAGGAATTCCCATCCCATAGAACAGAACTTGCATAGTGCACACACATATCCTTTTTCCTCCAGCCCCATTACATGCGCCATTTTGAATCAAAGTGTCACCATCAGAAATTACATTGCTTATGTGTTCCTTCTCTCCGTCTTCACCTCTACTAGAAGGTGAGTCTCGCAAGGGTGGAGATTTACCTGCCATCCTTTCCTGCGGGTCTGGAAGAGTGCCCACCACCCAATGTGTCTCAGCCAGCACCTGTGAAATCTGCAGGAAATCTTCACAACAGCACTCTACAGTACACGTTTGTTGCCCTCAGTTTTACAAAGGAGTACACGAAGGATCGGAGAGATGAAGCTATTTTCTCAAAATAACCAGCTGGGAAGCCGCAGAACTGGGATCTGAATCCATCCCTCTCTCCTGCATCTCGGCTATTCTAAGATGAAAAGCTATTCTAAGCTACATCTGAAGTTACTCAACTATTTTTAGTTATCAAGTGTGTAGATATTCCGTAACTTTTTAGTGCTTCATAAATAACTATGTCTTATAAGAGGCTTCTTTGGCCGCCCTTTTGTATCCCAATCCCAACCAACACACACACCCTAAGCATCATTGCTCTAAGTTAGGTGTTCCGGGTAGGGTTTTGTTGTGACATCCCTTGGCAAAGAAGAGTGTCTGGTTTGTCCCTCCCTTTGATATCCTTGATTCAACTCTCTCTTTAGCCATGTTTCTCTTTTTGTATTCTGTTTCAATTTTTTTCTGTCTTCTCATATTTTATGTGTCTTTTCAGACCACCTTAAATCCTCCTTCATGTACAGCAAGGGTAAATAATATAAAGAGTTAAATGCACCATCCTGGGGGAAGCACTCAAGCTATATTATTCTGAGCATCACTAACATTCCATGTAGGTAAAATAATGAGATAAAATTTGAGTTTCAGCATTAAGAAGCCAGAGGGGTAGCCATTAAAAGTGATGACCACAAAGACTGCAAGACTGTGTGCAGAGATGCTTACAGTGTAATGTGAGTAGGAAAGTTGGGTGCCAAGTTGCATATTCAGTGAAAATGACTCACAAAATAAGACTGGAAGGAAATACCAATCTACTTTGTTTTGGGCAGATCTGAGGTCTGCAGATTTAAAATGGTGTGATGTACAAATAGAATATCTCACTTTATGAATCACACTACCTGACTATTCCATTTTAAAACTCTTGATTAAGCAGATGTAAATCACAAACAGGGGTAGGTAATAAATGTCCCCTTGTCATCCAACATCAACCACCAACTTGTGCTTCTCTGGTTCATGTCTGTCTCCAGCTCTCTGCCCTTCTTGGGTGACTAGTCATTAAACCTACTTATATTGAAATCCATAATGGATGATTTGGCTATCTGGTTCACCTATTCTTATTGTTCTAGAAAGTTCCTTGGGATTCCCTTCTAGTTCATCTCTTATCCCAACAAAGGAAAACACTGTTTTGAAGTTTTCCATAATAAGTTAGTTGTATTTATTCTAGAACTTCCATTTAAATAGAATCATGAGGGGCGCCTGGGGGGCTAGGTTGGTTTAGCATCCAACTCTTGATTTTGGCTCAGGTCACTATCTTGGGGTGGTGGGATCGAGCCCTGCATCAGGCTCCATGCTCCGTGGGGAGTCTGCTGGAGATTCTCCCTTTCCCTCCACCCCTCTCCTCACTGGCATGCTCTCTCTCTCTCTCTCTCTCTCTCTCCCCACCCTATCCCTTTCCCCTTCCCTTGCCCTCTCTCTAAAATAAATGAATAAAATCTTTAAAAAAAGAATAGAATCATGAAACTGTACTTTTTTGTGTCTGGCTCTTTATGCTCTTCTGTACCCTGAAGTGGTAGCTCATTCCTCCTTTACTTCCTGAAATAGGTTGTGTAAATTCAATGTTATTTCTTCCTGGAACATTTGATAATCAGTTTAACTTTTTGGTAGATATGAGGCTATTTTTGTGTCAGTTTTGATCATTTGAATTTTTCCAGGGACCAGCCCATTTCATCTGCATTGTCAATTTTCACCTGTCTATGTCAATTTTGCTATCTTCTGATCAAAAGAACTAACTTTTAGCTTCGTTGATTGTTTTCAGTTCCATTGTTTTCTAACTGATCACAATTATTTCAGTCTTCCACTTATTTTCAGTCAGTTTTCCTGGGTTTTAACTAACCTCTGAAAGTGGAATTTTAGGTAATTGATTTTTGGCCTTTTTCATTTCTGATAGAAGCATTTAAAGCTATAGATGTCCCTCCAGAAAGACCTATGATGGAGGAGAGGGAAATAAAGCCCAGAGCTGCACTTTCTTTGGCTCAGCAAAAGGGAAAAGTGTGTAGGATGGCAGTGGAAGAATTTAGTTTGGGTTAGGAGCAAGGTACTCTCTTCCTTACAGAAAGGGAAGGGCAAACAAGTGTCATGACAAAGGAGGGCTTCCAGATCTGTTGAGAAGCTGAGAACGTCTCCATGGGATGGCTTGTGTTTCCTCAGCAAGCATGAGGGGAGAATATCAACTGAGCGAGTGGGAGGGGGGAGGGGGGAAGGTCTGAGCAAAAAGGGAAATCATGGAATAGTCATCGCAGGGCGAGAGGAGGGAAGTTAGTAATGAAGGGCAACAGATGCATCAGGCAGAATGAAGGGCTCACAGGAGGATAATGGTTATGATTTTCAAAGCAGAGCATTGAACCCAGATCTCTGATTTGCTACAGAGCATAGCTGCTCATGGGACAGCATGGAGGAAGCAGGTATGTGGGCTCAGCCAGCACTGGGATTTACCCCGTGAGCAAGATAGTGACATCTGGGGTAGGTGGGGGAGGGAGAGGCACTGAGGGACTCCAAATATTTGCAAGGAAGTGATTACACTCATGAGCCATGGGTTTGTAGCTGGGTGGTTGGAAAAATGAGAACAGGGTTTGCAAGTCATGATGAAATCAAAGACTTGTAGCTTGGGTGGGGGGGAGACCAGAGTAAAAGACATTGGGTTGAACTCTCAAAGTTAACTCTACAGGTGACAAGGTCTTGGTGTGACCACAGAAGAAACTAGATGATGTGCAGTTGGACAAGGTCTCTGGAGGTGCTGTGCGAGTCATCTATCCTTAAGAGTGTTGGCGCGGGTCTTGGTCAACAGGAAAAGTGTCAGACCCACCATTTTCAGTGAGTGGTGGGGAGGGACTGGAAAGCTGGTGGATGGCAGGAAGGAGATGGCGAAGAGCACGATAGAGCTAAGAGTAGCATGAACTTCAAAGAAGAAAGAGTTTTTGCAGGATATAGGGGGTAAATGGAGGATCAGGAACACTGGGACTGTTTCCTGACCCTGAAGTCTTCAGGCTATGAAAGAAAACTCAGACTTTGCTTGAATGGCCATCAGAGACCCTAGGACTTCCAGTATCAAACAAGCAATGTCTCAATAGAAGATGGCAGTTAGAGGGAAGACAACTAGTCATAGAGTGGGAGTTCCAGAAGATGCAGCAACTATAGGCTCTAGCCAGGGAGGAAAGCTGACTCTGATTTGGAAGTAGAAAAAAACAAGAAGAGGGATGCCTGGGTGGCTCAGTCGGTTAAGCATCTGACCCTTGATTTCAGCTCTGGCCTTAATCACAGTGTTGTGAGTTCGAGCCCCACACTGGGTTCCATGCTGGGCATAGAACCTACTTAGATTAAAAAAAAAAAATCAAAACAACAAAACACAAAAAATGAGGACAATACTGGGAGAGAAAGAGTTGAGAATGAGTTGATAATAGGAGAGGAAGAGTTGGGGATGAGTTGAGAAGGACTACAGCTATTGGTGTCTACTATACCCCAGAATGTCTATATGGGGTGTGTATTAGCTTCCAGTAGCTGCTGTAACAAGTTTCCACAAGCTTAGTGGCCAAAAACAAGACAAATTCATTATCTTCTACTTCTAGAGATCAAAGGTCCAAAAAGGATTTCACTGGACTAGAACCAAGGCTTTGGCAGGAATGTGTTCCTTCTACAGGTGTTAAAGAAGAATGCATTTCCCGGCCTTTTTCAGCATCTAAAGGCTGTTTGCTTTCCTTGGCTTGTGTCCCTTTCCTCCATGTTCAAAACCTTCTGGTTCTGACTCATTTGCTTCCCTCTTCCTCACTTAAGGACACTTATAATTACATTGGACCCATTAGGATAATCCAGGATAATCTTTGTATTTTAAAGCAACTGATTAGCAAACTTAATTCCTCCTGGCCCTAAAACAGGACATATTCCCAGGTTCCCAGGGTGAGGATGTGAACATTCTAATTCTGTCCACCACTGTCTTCCCCAAGGTGCAGGGCTATGCAGAGCCACTTAAAGGAGCCATGACATGTGGCAAATAAGTTATTGGTTGGTTTTGGGGAAGAGGAGGCCAGGTGCCCAAGAGCCATCTAGGACCTCAACATGCAAGGATGGAACCATCATCGAAAGCAGTAGTTCCCAAACTTCACTTGGCATCTGAATCACCTGGAGGGTCTGTTAAAACACAGAGGGCTTCCCCCTCTCTCACTCCCCATTTCTGATTTAGTAGGTCAGGGGTGGAGTCTGGGATAGACATTTCTAACAAGTTTTCAGGTGATGATAATGCTGTTGGTCCAAGAGCTGCAATTTCCGAACCATTCCCCTAATGTGTTCTTGCTCCAAAAGTTCTGTGAATCAAGATCTTTGTGTTTGATTGCATATGTGGGTGTATGCCTTATTGTCTGTGTTTTTAGTTGGGGTTCACTCTTCGATCTCAAACACCTCCTGAGTCCCAGCTCCATCCCTGATTTACCGTGTGACCTCTCTGCTGCTTAGTCTGTGAAGTGGGGTTGGTGAGATAGTCCCTGCCTCATGGGAACATTACAGAGATGAAATGAATTAATAAGTAAAATACCACTAATGCTATTAAAGCGTTGATGATCATTTAAGAAGTTTATCAGCCAAGGAGCGCCTGGGTGGCTCAGTGGGTTACGCATCTGCCTTCAGCTCAGGTCATGATCCCAGGACCTGGGATCAAGCCCCACATCGGGTTCCCTGCTCAGTGGGGAGTCTTCTTCTCCCTCCCCCTGCTTGTGCTTTCTCTCTCTCTGTCAAATAGATAAATAAATAAAATCTCCAAAAAAACACAAATCTTAAAAAAAAAAAAAGAACTTTATCAGCCAATAAAAAGAAAGAGCTAATGGTTCTTTATAGCACAGAGTTGACACAGGTGATGGAAGGGGTAGGAAGCCAGGAATTCCCAAAAGCAGAGGAGCCACTGCTACCATAGGGGCAGGAATTCACTGCAGAAGAGGTTTCCAGAGCTCAGACACTGGGGTTTTAGAGGGGAAATCCAGTAGGAGCAGAGCAGGGGGAAGTCCAGGGACAGGGTCCACCAGCAAACAGTAGCTGACTGGCCCACTGGTTTGCCCAAGGATCATAGGGGTAAAAAGAGCAAAAGAAAAACCCTCCCGAGGTCCCTCTGCTAACTGTTTTGTTCTAGCTCAGGCATGGTTCAGGCAATCCCCATTCATTTCCCTCTCTTGGAACGACCAACATTTAGAGCAGACACCGAGAGAACATCGACTCCCCCATACAATCTGTGCTCGTGTTCACTTCTGCTCAGGGAGATTTCACCCGCTGTGCACACACTGAGATCCTCATGTGATGGGCTTCCCTGGGGAGTAGCACATGGAAGACACCAGAAGGTAGCCAGTGACATGTGTCCCATGGAAGCAACCAAAGGAAATGGAAGGAGGAGGATCCTGGTTGTATCTGGGGGCTCAGGGGATTGCACTGTTTGTCTCGCTGGTTTTCTGGAATATGCTTTGGGAAATTCTTCTTGCCCCGAATGGCTTTGCTGTATTTCATGGGCCAAGTGTCTCCTGTTATATGTCACTATGCTAAGTAACTACTGTAGGCTCTGTGATGACTTTTACAGAGGCTCGTGTTAGATCACAGAGCCCTGTGGATGGTCCTTGGAGACGTGCAGATGCCGGTGTCCAGACTACTGTCTTCAGCTTGTCCTTGATACCGGGCAGCTGACAAATGGACCTGAGGGAGTTGGACCTAAACCCCGAATGCCCTTCCCACATGTGGTCTCCTAGGATATTGACATTTATAATAAGAAATAGATATGTCTACACCCAGTGTTCCTGACCCACAGCTCCTAAAACTATTGGAATTTCCCAAGTGATAAGAGCCATAAAGGTATTATTGTTATTCATAACAACCACCCCTAACATTGGGGCTGGTGGCAAGGGAACCAGTCCTGGAACTCCAATGTTGGAACTTTCCACTCCCAGCTCTTCCTCCTTAACCCATCTCCAACCTCTGCCCTCCAGGGAGAGGATAGGGGCTGGAGATTGAGTTGGGTCACCAAGAACCTATGACATAATCAACTGTGCCTCATATAAGGAAGCTTACATAAGAAGTTCTAACCCAAGGGGCTTGGAGAGTTTCAGGGTCGGTAAATGCAAGGAGGTGTTGGCAGGTGGGGGCCCCAAAAGGGTGGGAAATCTCCATGCTCATCCCCCCCCTCCGCCCCTGCCTTGCCCTGTACATGTCTGTCATCTGCTGGCTGCTGAGTTGTATCCTTTGTAATAAACCAGGAATCTAGGAGGTGAGTTGTTGTTGCTGAGTTCTATGAGCCATTCTAGTGAGTGATTGTGAGGACATCTGGTGCAGACCCTGGGTGACAGCCTTGTTTTGCAACCAGTGTGCAAAGCAGGAGCCACCTTGTGGGACTGAGCCATTGACCTGCCAGGTGGGCACCAACTCTAGGCAAATAGTGTCAGACTTTGGTTACATCGTGGGACACCTAGCTGGTGTTGGAGAACTGGAGAATCACTTGGTGTGGGAAAACCCATATGCCTTTGATAACCAGGAGTATGGAGAGTAATCTGTGAGTAGACAGAACATAAGACAGAAGAGTGTGAGTAGACAGAAGAGTCTTTTCTTTATGCCTCCAAAGGCCAAACTGGGAGGAAGGATCAGTGAGGAGCCTTTGACTGGGGGGCTGGGAACAGCATCTTGAGATGACCAGGCAGACAGCAGAAAATTCTTTTTGGCCTTTTTTGGGGGGGAATCTCTAAGCTTCCAAAGGGAATCTCCTCTCCCCAGTGGCTGTTGCGATGGAAAATACTTTCTTCACTCCAAAGATTCTGGAAGCCACCTTGTTCTTAAGAAGAGGGAATGGAGAGATTGTTTGGGCAGCATTTCACTTCTCTACATGCCATCCACATTCCTACTACTTTCTCCCTTCTTGGCCTTGCCTCTTTCCATAGGATGGACTTGCTGGTTGCAGTCAACTCTGAGGGTCTGACTTCCCTGCACTTGAACCCTAGTCTCCCATCCCTGGCTCTTTGCTTCCAGCAGCCAGACAGCCTAAAGCATCCCAGACCTCCAGGGACCACCTCTCTCCCTACACGTGTGGACTCTGGCTTGGAGCGTGAGCTCACACTTGGTAAATGGTGCTTGCAGCCTGTCCACATTCCTCTCCTCCCAATTTGACCTTGGTCTCCTGCATTTCTTGAGACCTGCATTTTCCCTCTGTTGCAGCAGTTTTATGCCTGGTCTTTGGATTCACACCTCCCATGTTCTGTCACTGGATGTCACCTGCCTGGCCAAGGAGGGGACACTTTTGATACAGACTCAAAATGTTTCTGGTTATTGATGCAAAGAGTAAAGACAACCATTTTATACCCTAATGTGTAGGGTTCTCTCTGGGGGGGGGCAGAAAAAGTGTGGTGGGCATGTGCTGGGAACAAGGACACTAGCCAAAGGATAGCTGTGGATGGATATGGTGAAGTTAAGCCCATTATCATCAACCCTAGCTGCTCAACATTATCACCCAAGAGCTTAAAAACATTCTCTTGCCTCAAATCCCATGCCAGGACAATTGAATAAGCATCTCACAGTTCAGCTATGGCCAAGGACCACAGACTTAGTCTTTTCTTTTCTCCATTCTTCTTTCCTTCATTCATTCAGTACCTAGCATGAAGCCTGAAATCCATATTTTTAACTAACATCTCAAATAATTTTTACTAGCAAGGCAAGGTGAGTTTAGCAAACACTGGTTGTAGGATATGATCCCAAAGCTTTTCACAGTTTGTGAAATGCCTCAGTCAAACTAGAGAGCTCCAGATGTCCCAAAGCATCCTGTTTTCTAGAAAGGGCCCAAACCAGTTAGCTATGGACCCATGGTAAGAAAACCCAAGACTACGCAACAACAAAAAATTATTAAGGAATGTCTTATACCTTACCTATGTTTTTTGTATTTAAATCTTTCATTTGGTTTTATTTTTCCTCCTATGTTAAGAAAATAGTTATGGTTGGTTACTACTTTGCATATTACTTTCACTACTTTGCATATTACTTTCATTTACTTCTAAGATTTTTTTGTTTTGAGAAAATAGAAGAAGGATCAGCTTGCATTCTATATATTATTAATTATCTATATATTATTCTATATTTTATTAGTTGTCTCTATCCAGGAAAGGCCAGAACAACAGGTCATGAATTCATGACTTGAGATGGTGTGGGAAAAAAGACCACAAGCCAGGGGCACCTAGGTGGCTCAGTTGATTAAGCGTTGGGTCTTGATTTCAGCTCAGGTTGTGATCTCAGGGTCATGAGATCGAGCCCCACATCAGGCTCTGAGCTGAGCATGGACTCTGCTTGAGATTCTCTCTTTCTCTCTCTCTCTCTCTTTCTCCCTCCTATCTCTCTTAAAAAGGAGGGAAAAAAAGAAGCAGAAGCCAAAGGCCTGGTTCTCCTTCATCCATTTCAGAGCAGATTGTTTAATCTCTGGGCCTCAACTTCCTTACATCTAAAAGGTAAAACAGGGATAATAATAAGCCGTTTCCAGTGTTCACCTTTGGTGGGTATTACACTCATGGTATCTTGGCAGAAGTCAAAAACCCAACTCCAGGGACGCCTGGGTGGCTCAGTTGGTTAAGCGGCTGCCTTCGGCTCAGGTCATGATCCCAGCATCCTGGGATCAAGTCCCACATTGGGCTCCTTGCTCAGCAGGGAGCCTGCTTCTCCCTCTGCCTCTGCCTGCCACTCTGTCTGCCTGTGCTCACTCCGGCTCTCTCTCCAAAAAATAAATAAATAAAATCTTTAAAAAACAACAACAACAACAGTAACTCCAAAGGGCTCATCTTAGTGGTCATATTTGGCAAGCCAGGGACAGGCCAAACTATTATCCCAGGACTGCATTTATTTTTCTGACATTTCTCTAGAAATTTGATGCAGGACATAGTTCCTGAGTGTCATCAGTTTCTAATTTCTTGGGCAGTGTCACGGTGATGAGGGAAGGCAAAAAACCAGACACAGACGCAGAGATATCTCCCTCCCACCAGCCTGCAGGCTCACTCTGGACCCCAGGCTCTCTTGAGTCCCACCTTCCCAGCCCCACCTACCATTGACTTCACCATGGCTTTCCCTCCATTGCAGAAGGGATGTATTTCTTTGGAGTTTCCTTTGGACATGTTCTGCTGTTCACCTGTGATGAGGCCACCCGCCAGAGTTGTGGCCCACAAGGTCTATAATATTCATAACCACAGCTTTTTGTGTTGAGCTTGCGGAAGCCAGTAGTTTGTTAGGAAGACATAAAAGATATGTTGGAGCTGAACTTTGGGGAATGAGAGCTCTCCTGCCCTCTCCTTAGGGTACTCAGTAACTATGGGATCCATGGAGGCTACCGTGTGGGCTTCTGCCTGCTAGAAGGCATTGTTTTCTTTCTCCATGGGGACTCCTTTCAGCTCCAGAAAGGACAGAAGTAGATCAGCGGCCAGGCAGCTCATGAACTAGGACAGAAACCCAAGTCAGGAACAGCATACACACTTCTCGACGCTTGCGTGTCCTGTGTTACATTTCTTGGGAACTGAAGTGGGTAGATTGACAAGATTCAAGCAGAAACTGGGGAGGAGAGGGAATCCAGACTTATAACATGGGTAACCCCATGGTAACCCCAAGATCTGAGATCGGAAGTTGTGCTCTTGCCTCTGTCTGGTTCCGTTGATCTTGGCCATGGCTGCTAACCTCTCAGGGCTGTGGGGAGATCTCATGGTATGTGTCTGGCCAGGGATAAATGTGCAACAGATAGAAGTGATTAATAATGTGAAGGTGATTATAAGGGGCCCAGAATTTGTGACCCCGCAATATGCCATCATTTCCTGGTAGTCACTTTGGACGTTTTCCTTAATGTCTTCAAGACATGGCTTCTCCTTCCATTAATTGGTGGTAACTACCTCAAATACTTGTTAACAATGAAAATCAAGGATCTAGGAGCACCTGCCTGGCTCAGTGGGTAGAGCACATGACTCCTAATCTCAGGGACGTGAATTCAAGCCCCAGGTTGGGCATGGACATCCAAAATAAATTTTAAAAATTTTAAATCAAATTTCAAGCAACTTCATGGCTGATCATTTCTTTTCTGGTTATCTTCCTCCACTAGAGAAAGTGAACAACACTTCTCCTTTGCTGAAAAGTCTTTTTTGTTCTTTTCTTCTTCTTCATCTTCATCTCTATCTCCTTCTCTTCCTCCTCCTCCTTCATCTTACTCCTCCTCCTCTTCCTTTCCTTCTCCTTCTTAATTCTCCTTCTTCTCCTCGTCCTCCTCCTCCTTCTTCTTTTCCTTCTCCTCCTCTTTCTCCTTCTTCTCCTTCTCCTCCTCCTCCTCTTCCTCTTCCTCCCCATCCCTCTTCTTCTAGAGAAAGAGAGGGACCACAAGCAGGGAGGGGAAGAGGGAGAGAGAATTTTAAGCAGGTTCCATGCTCAGCTCAGTGCACGGCTCGACGGGCTTGAGCTGGAATCAAAAGGCAGATGCCTAACCAACTGAGTCATGCAGGTGCTCCAGAAAGTCTTTAGATGGGAGCTGTGGGGCCCTGAAATTGAACCTGCTCTCCTGCTCTCCCCTCTTTGACTCTGACTTTGAACACATCCTGCGTGTCCACCTGCCATCTAAACTTTAGGAAAACAGAAGATATGAAAAGGTAATCTAAGAAAGGGAGAGCAAGTTGACGGGAATGGGATAAGCTCAGGGATGGTGCTGGGGGCCCTTTGGCCATGAGCATAGACAAGGAGGCAAAATGAGCAATGCTAAAAGAGCAACCAGGGTGGCTTCCTTCCAGCTCCTGACCTCATCCCGAAATGCCCAAGTTCGTCCTTCAGGCTCATGGATCACACGCCTTGGACCCAGAGGGTTGGTCCTCCTTACTGACATGGCCCCAGCCGTGCCTCATCTGTCCTGCAGAGGCAGGAACTTAGCTTAAAAATCTGCTGAGCTAGCTTTCTTTTTATCTCTGAGGGAATCAGTAACATGTTCATGGCTCCTTTTCCCTTATTCAAGGTTTCCCAAACTCATCGCTACTGACATTTGGGGCCAGACAATTCTCTGTGATGGGGGACTGTTTTATACCTCTACCCTCTAGATGCCAGGAGCACCTCCCCAAGTTGGGATGACCAAAAGTGTCCCCAGACATTGTCGGATGTCCTCCAGGTGGAGGAGGAGGGGGCAAAGCTGTCCCCAGTTGAGAACCACCACCTTGTTATACCCTCCTGGCTCCTGTTTTCTGTCTTCTGCCCAGAGGAAGTTAAATTAAAATTCAAGAGAAGGAAGCCTTCTTCTAGTTAAAAGGGCTTTGTAAGATCCTTGACATAAATAAGCCCTGGCTAAGGGCAACCCCTCTTTGATACTTTCTTGGAGGCACCTACGATCAGTAGACACCCCTCTCTAAAAATTTTTATAGCACTTTGCCCTTATTGTCACATCGCTTCCCATATTGTGGCTCTTTGCACACTGCCCCTGCTAGCATGAAAGCTCTTATAGTATAGGAATCGATACAATTGGTGTTAAATCCCTGAAAAACCCTGAGGCACAGTGCTTGAAACACAGTCACACACCTGTTTACCACCTGGCCAGTACAGACTCCTCCCCAGTTCCCATTCCTGTTGGTTTTTGCAGCCAGTGGGGAGAAGCGATCCAGGTGAGTTTCTCATTTAGGCCACATGCATCTTGCTCTCAGGTGCTCCCACTCATTCCTGTCCCTGTCCCCAGATCTCAGACAGGTCTGGCCCTGCCCTCCACAGTCTCCACCTGCCAGAGGAAAAGCGGCTGTATGTCTGTGGAGCTGGAATCCAACTGTGTCTCCAAAGTTTGCTTTGCTGGGTGAGCCAGCCGGCAGCAATTATTAAAAAACATTTTTCAGCAAAGTCTAGAGCCATGGTGTTCCCAGCCCACTGGCAGGGTTCCCTCACAATAGAGCTTTCTTCCTATTGGCAGGGGACAGACAATGTGTAACACGGAAGTTTAATATCTTTGCATTATGCAGATCTGATTTAATCAGAGATGAGGTTGAAGTGCAATAAAAACTATGCTTTCATTAAGTTTATGACTTAGAGACTGTATGTCAATTACCCTGTTACCATGGTCACCCGGCTAACAGCCTCCATGTGCTTGTTTCCCCACAGAGATGGGGATAGGAGGAAATGTGTAAGAGACAAGGCAGAATTTCCCATTTCACATCCTTTTTGCTTGTGTTGGAGGTTTCTGGAAAGGAGAAGATCAATTTGCAGGAGTCTCGATAATTCCTTCTCGGAAGAAAACTAGCAAAGAATCAGAAGAAAAGGAGAGAGACAAGAGTCTTATGGACTCTTCCCTTCTCCAGGGGTGATCTACCCCAGGAGTATCATACGGGGCAGGGGGAGTTTTTATTTTCTTGATTGTAGCAGGTGATTTTTGCGCACCCTACCACATCTCCTCCACCCACCTCTGATTTCGACCACAATTGGGCAAGCCTGGGCTCACTGCCCTCTCAAGGGCATACTATGGCATTGCTATTTTTTTTTTTTTAAAGATTCCATCCATTTACTTGACAGACAGAGATCACAAGTAGGCAGAGAGGCAGGCAGAGAGAGAGAGAGAGACGGAGAAGCAGGCTCCCCACTGAGCAGAGAGCCCGATTCGGGGCTCGATCCCAGGACCCTGAGACCATGACCTGAGCCGAAGGCAGAGGCTTAACCACTGAGCCACCCAAGCGCACCTGCTCTATTTTTATGATTTAGATTTTCTTTAAAGCCACAGAAGTCCACTAACCTCATACCATGGCCCAGTCAAGAAGAGCAGAGAGGTTAGTATCCCTGGGGTTAACCTTCAAACAATGGGGGATAGTGGCCCATAGACTAATGCCCCAGCCTCCTGTCCTTCTGGAAAATTCTATGAGGCATTCCATGTGCTTCTTTAAGATCTCCAAGAAGCTGAGCTCCCCTGCAGTGATGGTACATCCTTTATTGGCTCCTTCTTCCTTAACTCAGTCTCATTGTACTCTTACTTGCTCTTGTTTCTGGGGGGTTACCTTCCAGATTAAATGCACCAAGGCTTTGTCTCGGGCTTTGCTTTTGTAGAAATACAAACAAATACATGGAGACCAATCCAAACCTGACCATCCCCAAAGCAGGACTCAAATCTCTTCTCCTCCAGCCCTTCTTCCCCCACTACCTTTGTCTTCACACATCCCTCTGTCTTCCTTCTAAGCTTACTGTCCGTGGCCAACAATTGAACCTGCAGATAATCACTGCGTAGAGTTGTGGGCAGAGGGTTTCCCACATACATCTTTTCAAATAAATCCAAGCCTCTCTAGGACATGGATAATGCCTTATACTTCTAAATATTTCCTCCCAGCTCTCATAGTGCCAAACGGATGCCATTGATGCTCTTCTATAACTAGCGCATGGGTCGGATCTGTAAAGTTGCATAATCGTTAAACCACAGATAATAATAAAAGAAAAAAGAAATCTCATTTAAAGTGAAAAATACATTTGGCTTTAAAATTTTTCCTCCTTATTCAAATGGATCTATCTAGTCTACAGACATGTTCAGAAACCAAGTTACCTTTATCTCTTTCTCTTTTATCTCCTTGTCTCTAAGAACAAAAAATGATGTCTCTGAAAAAGATAAGTCCACTCAGCTGAAAAGAACTAGATTGTGAGGTCAATGTGATATTTGGCTAACTACGTGTATAATTGGTGCCCTGAGATTTCTTTTTTCTTATCTGTTTCTTAGGTTTTATCCTCATTTTAGCTCAATGGCATTCCAACTGAGTGATGATATTCTTTTGTCTGCACTGGCTGAATTTTTGACTCTAATTCTGCCTTCTGCTGCCAGTCCTCTCTCAATCACAGATTCAAGCAATTTTGACTTCTTCCCACCCCTTCACATAAGTGCACTCCACTCATATTTGCTCAATTATCTCACACAGGCTTCACATTCCCAAAGACAATTTTTTTAAAAAGATTTTATTTATTTATTTGACAGAGAGAGAGATCACAAGTAGGCAGAGAGGCAGGCAGAGGGGGAGGGGGAAGCAGGCTCCCCACTGATCAGAGAGCCAGATGCAGGGATTGATCCCAGGACCCTGAGGTCATGACCTGAGCTGAAGGCAGAGGCTTAACCCACTGAGCCACCCAGGTGCTCCCAAAGACAATTTTTTTAAAGATTTTATTTATTTATTTGAAAGAGAGATAGAGATAGTGAAAAAGAGCATGAACAGGGAGGAGAGAGAGAGGCAGGCTCCTCACTGAGCAGGGAACCTGATGGGGGGCTTAATCCCAGGACCCCAGTATCATGACTTGAGCCAAGGTAGACACTTAACAGACTGAGCCACCCAGTAGCACCCCCAAAGACAATTCTGATTTCTCTTCGGAGACTCTGGGCAAATCACTGAATCTCTGAGCCTTACCATTAGGTTTGATGCAAAGATGATTCAGTTAAGTCAGTATAATGCCCAGAACATAGTGGGCACTCAATATATTGTAGTTTTAATTTTATCATCGTTGACAGTTTCACGACTACCCAAGTATTTCAAACACTTCAGGAAGATCTTTATTGGAGAGGAAATGCATTGAGTAGTTAAGAGTACAGCTTTGCAGAGAGTAGACCCAGGCTCAAATCCATGTTCTGCCATGCTCCAAAATGTCTCCAGTGATTCTGTTCTCCTTGTAGTCATGCTATTGTATTAGGGATTTTGTCCACTGGATCATGGCAAGCTTGTGGGTCTAACAGAACATGGTAGAAATGCAAGTGTGTGACTTCTGGGGCTATATTATAAAGACATTGAATTTTCCACCTTGCTCTCTCTTGAATGACCCACTCTGGAGAAAGCCAGCTTCAATGTTGCCCCACATTGGGTGTCCCCTGGAGAGGCCCACACAGTAAAAAACTGAGACTTCCTTCTAAAAGCCAACACTAGCTCACCAGCCTGTAGTGCACCATCTTGGAAGCCCTTCTTCCAGCCCCTGTCAAGCCTTCAGATGATACAGCCCCAGTTGACATCTTTACCATAACCTCATGAGAGGTCCTGTGTCAGAAGTGTCCGTGAAAGGATGCCTGGGTGGCTCAGTTGGTTAAGCCGCTGCCTTCAGCTCAGATCGTGACTCCAGGGTCCTGGGATCGAGTCCCACATGGGGCTTCTTGCTCGGCGGGGAGCCTGCTTCCCCCTCTGCCTCTGCTTGCCACTCTGCCTGCTTGTGCTCAGTCTCTCTCCCTCTTTCTCTCTCTCTGACAAATAAATAAATAAATAAATAAATAAATAAATAAAATCTAAAAAAAAAAAAAGAAGTGTCCGTGAAGTTATTTGTGATTTCCTGACTTAGAAATTGTGTGAGATGATGAATGCTTATTGTTATTGTAAGACCCTCAGCTATGGGATAATTTATTATGGGACAATAGATAGCTAATGTACTACTTCTGTTGGTAAGTATGAAGAAGTTGCTTCTAAGCCTTAATTTCCATATTTGCAAAATGAAAATAATCACTGTTCTGACTCCAAAGGGTTAAGAGGATGTGGTGAGCTAATACGTGCATAGCAATTATAAAAGTGCCTCACACACAAGGAATGCTCAGTAAGTAGCAGTACTGTTATTGAGGATAAATATTTCCCAATCCTATGGTGCGTATGGTACTGGTCTCTCTCTCTCTCTCTCTTTTTTAAAAAAGATTTTATTTATTTACTTTACAGAGAGGGAACAAGAGAGCAAGAGAGGGAACACAAGCAGGGGGAGCGGGAGAGGGGGAAGCATGGCTCCCTCTGAGCAGGGAGCCCGATCCAGGGCTTGATCCCAGGATCATGACCTGGGATCAAAAGGCAGATGCTTAACAACTGAGCCACTCAGGTGCCCCCACTGGTCTCTTGAAGCACATTAAGAAGCTGACCTCTTATGTATGATAAATACTGTCCACAACAGAATAAACATAATCACAAAAGACATGCTACTAGTTGATCTAGGAATGATCTGGGCTTCGAGGATCAGAGATCTCCTGGATCAAGGAACTCTGGAAAGGCATTAATTGAAGAGGCAAAATATTCAGGTGTCCTTTGACTTGTTAATGTACCTATAAAGTTGGTACGCGGTCAGATAACCAGGCATAATGCAGGCCCTGCAGTGGCAGATGAATCCATTGCCTTCCACCAGAGAATCTTCTCCAGCTGCCCAGCCCCAGAGTTAAATTTTCTTAATGCTTAAAGCACTGTAGAGAGTGGAAATATCCCACAGTCTTCACTCCTTTGTTAATAAAAAGGACAGTCTTTTGGTTGAATCATGGGCCCAGCTGAAATTTAACCTTCGCCTTTTGTACAGAGCAATTGCAAAGCACAACAACGTGTAACTAGCATCCCTTCGGGACTTCTCTACAGGGTAATCTGTAATTTAGCTGATTAGCAAGAAGTGTTGGAAGGGCCCCCTTTGTCAACTGAGCACGTGCAGACACCCAGCTGGCTTCTCGGTGCAGCTTGTCTGGGGCTGCCCTTCAGAAAAGGGCAGTACTGATTATTTCATTAGCTATGTCCCTTGGAACTCCTTCTGAATGTAAGAGCTCTTAAGATTTCTTTGGCTGCCTAAGCTTGCCCTGCTCCTCCTCTGTGCAGATAAATGCCACAACGTGGAGAAGCAGACTTCTCGTCTCTATCTTTGTTACAGATTGAGCATCTGAGGACTCCCTCCTTATTGCTCAAAAGCTCCCCATTAAACCAGAACTCATGACACTGTTGGAACACACTTGGTTTTTCGAACATGTTATGGTAACGATAATACGTATTCATGGGTAGCTCCTCCATAGCTGGGGAGCAGAGGTCTCCATTTGTGGTTGACTGGTGGGTGCTGAGAAGGAAGGAGGGTAGGACAGATAAATAAAGCCCACAGGCTCTAGGGTCACAAGGTGCTCTCCATGACCCTCATAGAGCTCCCATCACAACATGGACAGCTGGAAATGAGGTGGTGTCCTTGCTTGTGGGTACCAGGCAAGGAGCGTCAACCGTGTTGTCAGGAGATCCATGCTCTGGTCTTGCCTCTGCCTTTAACTGGCCAGTCCTGCAGGCAAGTCATTTCCCTCTGGATTGTTGGTGTTCAACCTGGGGAGGATGGAGACCTCTATCTGGTGCAATTTCTCAAGCTTTTTATGGATATGATTTCATTTTTATTGTATGCAACCTTGAAAATAAGTGTTTAGTCACTCTGTGATAGATGGGTCATGGTCCAGACACCTGACTATTCTTTCCCCTGCAGACGGCACACTTCCAGCCTTTCCTCTGGCCACCTGAGACAGGAATGAATGCTTGCCACTCTCCAGGGCCATAATTAGGTGTCCCTGCCACACTCTGTTCTTATTGCTTTCATTACACCACAGTATTTTATAAAATTCTTGTTGAGTGCGCATACCTCCCACTTGAGCTGGAACTCCTTCAGGGCAGAAGCACTTTTTTTTTTTTTAAGTTTATTTTTTTAACCACTACACCCAATGTTGGGCTTGAATCCATGGCCCTGAGGCCAAGAGTTGCATGCTTTTCTGACTGAGCCAGCCAGAAGCCCTGCAGAATCTCTCTCTCTTCTTTTTTTAAAGATTTTATTTATTTATCTGACAGAGAAAGGGAGAGCACGAGCAGGGGGAGCAGGAGGCTGAAGGAGAGGGAGAAGCAGGCTCCCGCTGAACAGGAAACCCGAACTGGGGTTCAATTCCAGGACCCTGGGATCATGACCTGAGCTGAAGGCAGATGCCTAATGGTCTGAGCCAACCAGGTATCCCTGCAGAAACTCTTATGTGCCTTTCCATGTTTACTAAATATTTGCATATAGTAAATATTTAGTAAACATATCTAAGTAACATTTGTAGGTGATGTGTGTGTGTGTGTGTGTGTGTGTGTGTGTGTGTGTTTTAACCTGGAAAATAGGAAAAAAACTTAATCCCAACACCCAAATAACATTGGTAACATTAAAAATCAGAATAAATATGTTACACATACATCATTAAAAATATTCAAATACCACCAAAAGTGAAAAATAAATATTCTTTTTGTCCCCTTGGTACCTTTCTGTAAATGTGTTTAGCTAAAAATAAAAATTTTCTTTCCTGGATATGCTTCTAAAAAAATGTATGTGTATACATACATGTGTAAACATACACAAATTCATGTGTATATATATATATGTGTGTGTGTGTATATCCTTAGTATATGTTGGCAATATATATACATATACCTTGTATATAAATACATTGATCCAGGTGTACCTGGGTGGCTCAGTTGGTTAAGCGTCTGCCTTTGGCTCAGGTCATGATCTCAGGGTCCTGGGATCAAGCCCCGAGTTGGGCTCCTTGCTCAGTGGGGAGTCTGCTTCTCCCTCTCCTAGACCATTCCCCCTCCCCACTGCTCATGCTTGCGCTCTCTCTCTGTCTCTCAAATAAATTTTAAAAACCTTTAAAAAATAACTATATTGATCTGTACTTGTTTTTTTCACTTAGTAATGTAATTTGGAGTTCTCCTACCAGAAAAAAGAGAGAAAGACATATTTTTTACCTATGTGTCACCTTTTAACTATGAATAGCCTCATGCTCTATGATATGGCCAATTTCTTTAACCAGCCCCAACCATTCAGTGATTACGTGGTTTAGGGTCCCAGCTCTCCATCCTCAGCTGTTCCTATGATATCCATCCTTCCCCAAGCACCTTGATGTTCTTCTGTATCTTTATCTATATATTGACATTGACAGCACTGATGACATTTGCCTTCTGCCTCATAAAAATATGGACCATCATTGATCTACAAACTTACTCTGAAAATCAAATAACAACCACGTGTCCTTAGAGTACTAGGACTCTGGAAGTCTCATTGATAACAGAGCTACAGAGTGGTCTAGGATAATAACACCTTCTTTACACACTGTAATAGTCAATTTGAGTGTCAGCTTGGTTAGGCTCCCCAGTTATTCAATCAAACACCCACATCAAGGTATATTTGTGAAGGCATTTTGTAGATGTGATTATAGTCCTTAATCAGTTGACTTTAAGGAGTGATTGTGCTAGATAATCAGAGTCGGTCTGAGTCAATCACTGGAAAGTCCTTCCGTGCAGAGCTGAGGCTCCCCATGAAGAAGGGAAATTTCACCTGTGGACAGAAGTTTTGGTTCGCACCCACAAGTCCAGCTGTCCTTCTCCATGGCTCGCCTTTTGGATTCTGGATTTCCTAGCCAGCCCGCATATCTACAATACCCAATCCCTTGCAACAAATCTCTCCATATATATCTCTTACTGGTTTTGTTTCAGTGTTTGAACCCTGACAGACAAATGGACCCAAAGTCACAACCCCTGCAGCACTTGCTGTAGACTCCACTCAAGCCCCCAGATCGAGTAGATTATCTATTTCTTATACTCCATCAATAGCTTCCAGCTGTGATTCAAATTATTTTACTTCACAGCTGGATTAAGGGGCTCTTTAAAATATGTTTGCTTTTCTTTTTTTAGTAAATCTCAATTTTCTTATTGAGAAAAGAAATATGCCCTTTCTTTACCATGCTGTTATAATCGTCTAGTCACTCCATCATTCTATTGCTTAATTTCCAGTTCCCTTCTCAAAGACATTCTTCTTGGACTTTGTTGTGTATTTTCTGGGGACCATAGGGAGTACTTTTTACATTTTGCAAGTCAGGAAGTCTTTTCCTCTCCATCTTTTCTTGACCAATGGTATAACTGATGATAGAATTTAGGTTCAAAATAATTTCCCCCCCAAACTTTGCCTTCTAACATTGTGTGTTGCTAACGAGAAGTCTGTTGACTGGCTAGTTTGGGTCTCTTTATCAATGACTCTTTCACATCTTTGAAGTCTTTGAGGATTATCTCTTTACCCATGGTGTTCAGGAATTTCATCCAATGTGTGTCAGTGTAGATCTTTCTGGAATGTCCCATGATGCATGTCAGCATAGACCTTTCTTCAACTATGGTAGTTTGCACTAGGGAGGCCCCTAAGAATCCCAGACACATCTCTTTACAGCCTTAGAAATGCTTTTACTTCTTTTTATATTGTCTTAGGTCTCCCCTCTGCTTTCTCTATATCTTCTTTCTGGGACTCTGCTTGAAAGGTATGCTTCTTGAATCCTCTCAATTCTCCATGTTCCTTGTCCTTTCACTCAGACTTTCCGCCTCTGACTTCCTGCTCTGCGATCTGCGAGATATCCCTCACGGCTCCTTCCAGCCCTGTATTAAAGTTTTAATTTGAGCCATCATGGGCTTACTTTTCAAGAGTTTTTTGTATATTCTAAATTGCTGGTTTTTATGACATATTTTTGTTATCTTATGATCATAGTATCTTCCCCAAACTGAAGTTACTAATGAGAGCTTCTTTTATCCCCTCAAGTTTTTTCATTTTTGTTTCTTTAAGTGACCTTGTGTCCGGTACTGATTGTTCTGTCTGTTCACTTTGGTCTTTCTCTCTAGTGTCACTGCTTAATCCCATGTTCAGTAAATGAGGGACTGGGTTGATTATTCTCAAGAGCTTTCTACTGTTGCTAATTACTCGCCTGATATTGGACAGGGTCTATGCCATTGATGTTAAGGGCTAACTGGGAGTCTCTACTGGGAGAGGCTTACAAGAGAGCAGGTGGCCAAAGTGTGAGCAGGTGGGAAGAGGTTTGTTGTGGGGGCCAACCACCAACACTGAGATGACTTAACTCTGGTATACTATCAACTCCTTTACCTGCCTTCATTATTCTGAAGCAGTTTACTTCATTTCTTTAGAGAAGAATCCTTCACTCCACATAAATTAGCCAGACAGCATACTGCACTTTCCTGTTTTATATCATTTTAATTTGTTAGTTGACACTTGAGCTTTTAGAAGATACCCAAACATATCTGCAGCTGGTAGTAATTTTGCCTCCTCTGATTTTATTCTCTTGTCTAATTGCTTTGGTTAGAACTTCCAGAAGAGTACTTTATTTTTTTTTATTTTTATTTGTTAGTTTTTATTTATTTTTCAACTTCTTTTCAGTGTACCAGAATTTATTGTTTATGCACTACACCTAGTGCTCCATGTAATACATGCCCTCCATAATACCCACCACCAGGCTCACCCAACCTCCCACCCCAGCCCCTCCAAAACCCTCAGATTGTTTTTCAGAGCCCACAGTCTCACATGGTTCATCTCCCCCTCCAATTTCCCCCAACTCTCTTCTCCTCTCCATCTCCCCATGTCCTCCATGTTATTTCTTATGCTCCACAAATAAGCAAAGCCATATGATAATTGACTCTCTCTGCTTGACTTATTTCACTCAGCATAATCTCTTCCAGTCCCATCCATGTTGTTACAAAAGTTGGGTATTCATCCTTTCTGATGGAGGCATAATACTCCATAGTATATATGGACCCCATCTTCCTTATCCATTCATCCATTGATGGGCATCTTGGTTCTTTCCACAGTTTGGTGACGGTGGCCATTGCTGCTATGAACATTGGGGTACAGAAGGCCCTCTTTTCACTACATCTGTGTATTTGGGATAAATGCCCTGTAGTGCAATTGCAGGCTCATAGGGAAGCTCTATTTTTAATTTCTTAAGGAATCTCCACACTGTTTTCCAAAGTGGCTGCACCAACTTGCATTCCCACCAACAATGTAAGAGGGGTCCCCTTTCTCCACATCCTCTCCTCTCCAACACATGTTGTTTACTGTCTTGTTCATTTTGGCCATTCTAACTGGTGTAAGGTAGTATCTCAATGTGGTTTTGTTTGAATCTCCCTGATGGCTATTGATGGTGAGCATATTTTCATGTGTCTGTTAGCCATTTGTATGTCTTCATTGGAAAAGTGTCTGTTCATGTCTTCTGGCCATATTTTTAGATGATTATCTGTTTTGTGTGTATTGAGTTTGAGGAGTTCTTTATAGATCCTGGATATCAGCCCTTTGTCTGTATTGTCATTTGCAAATATCTTCTCCCATTCTGTGGGTTGCCTCTTTGTTTGTTGACTGTTTCCTTTGCTGTGCAGAAGCTTTTGATCTTGATGAAGTCCCAAAAATTCATTTTCACTTTTATTTCCTTCACCTTTAGAGAGATATCTTGAAAGAAGTTGCTGTGGCCAGTGTTGAAGAGGTTACTGCCTATGTTCTCCTCTAGGATTCTGATGGATTCCTGTCTCATGTTGAGGTCTTTTATCCATTTCGAGTTTATCTTTGTGTATGGTGTAAGAGAATGGTCAAGTTTCATTCTTCTACACATAGCTGTCCAATTTTCTCAGATCACAGTGCTTTGTAACTGGATCTCAACCACAAGAAAAAGTTCGGAAGGAATTCAAATACCTGGAAGCTAAAGACTACCTTGCTTAAGAATGCTTGGATCAACCAGGAAATCAAAGAAGAACTTAAACAATTCATGGAAACCAATGAGAATGAAGACACTTCATTCCAAAACCTATGGGATACAGCAAAGTTGGTCCTAAGGGGGAATACATAGCCATCCAGGCCTCACTCAAAAAAAATTGAAAAATCCAGAACACACCAGCTGTCTTTACACTTTAAAGAACTAGAGAATCAACAACAAATTAAGCCAACTCCACACACAAGAGATGGAAATAATCAAGATTAGAGCAGAGATCAATGAGATAGAAACTAGAGATACAGTAGAATGCATCAATGAAACTAGAAGCTGGTTTTTTGAAAGAATCATTAAGATCGATAAACCATTGGCCAAACTAACCCAAAAGAAAGGAGAGTAGACCCAAATTAATAAAATTATTAATTTTATTATGAATTTTATTAAAAGGGAGAGATTGCAACTAACACCAAGGAAATAAAAACAATCATCAGAAATTATTATCAATAGTTATATGCCAATAAGTTAACCTAGATGAAATGGATGCACTCCTGGAAACTATAAACTTCCAAAACTGAATCAGGAAGAAACTGACAACCTGAATGGACCAATATCTAGTAACAAGATTGACGCAGTGATCAAAAACCTCCCAAAAAACAAGAGCCCAGGACCTGATGGATTCCCTGGGGAATCCATCTTTCAAAGATGGATTTCTTTCTTTCAAACTTTCAAAGAAGAAATAATACCTATTCTGCTGAGGCTGTTTCAAAAAACTGAAGTAGAAGGAAAACTTCCAGACCCTTTTTATGAAGGCAGCATTACCCTGATCCCCAAACCAGGCAAAGTCCCCACCAAAAAGGAGAATTTCAGGCCAATATCCCTGATGAATATGGATGCTAAGATTCTCAACAAGATCCTAGCTAATAGGATCTAACAGTACATTAAAAAGATTATCCACCATGACCAGGTGGGATTTATCCCTGGGTTGCAAGGGTGGTTCAACATTTGCAAATCAATCAGTGTGATAGAACCAATCAATAAGGGAAGAGAGAAGAACCACATGGTCCTCTCAATTCATGCAGAAAAAGCATTTGTCAAAATCCAGCATCCATTCCTGATTAAAATGCTTCAAAGTATAGGATAGAGGGAACATTCCTCAACTTCATAAAATCTATCTATGAAAACCCCACAGCGACTATCATCCTCAATGCGAAAAAGCTGACATCCTTCCTTTTGAGATCAGGAACACGACAAGGATGCCCACTCTCACCACTCTTGTTCAACATAGTATTAGAAGTCCTAGCAACAGCAATCAGACAACAAAGGGAAATAAAAGGTAATCAAATTGGCAATGAAGAAATCAAACTCTCTCTCTTCACAGATGATGTGATACTTTATATGGAAAACTCAAAAGACTCTACCCCCAAACTACTAGAACTCATATAGCAATTCAGTAATGTGGCAGGATACAAAATCAATGTACAGAAATCAGTTGCTTTCTTACACAATAACAATGAAAATACAGAAAGGGAAATTAGAGAATCTATTCCATTTACTGTAGCACCAAGAACCATAAGATACCTGGGAATAAACCTAACCAAAGATGTAAAGGATCTCTACTCAAGGAACTACAGAACACTCATGAAAGAAATTGAAAAGACACAAAAACCATGCCATGGAAAACCATGCATGGAAAACCATGCCATGCTCATGGATCAGAAGAATAAACATTGTTAAAATGTCTATACTGCCTAGAGCAATCTATACTTTCAATGCCATTCCGATCAAAATTCCACCGGCATTTTTCAAAGAGCTGGAGCAAACAATCCTAAAATTTGTATAGAATCAGAAGAGACCCCAAATTGCTAAGGAAATGTTGAAAAAGAAAAACAAAAGTGGGGGCATCATGTTGCCTGATTTCAAGCTTTACTACAAAGCTGTGATCACCAAGACAGCATGGTGCTTGCACAAAAACAGACACATAGACCAGTGAAACAGAGTAGAGAGCCCAGATATGGACCCTCAAATCTATGGTCAAATAATCTTCGACAAAGCAGGAAAAAATATACAGTGGGAAAAAGTCTCTTCCAGAAGAGTATTTTAAAACAGTATTGGTGCTGGGAGTACCTTCTGTCCCTGACACTAATAAGCATTATTCCATGTCTCCCCAGCACTCAAGGTGCTGGCTTTTGATTCTGTCATTAGGTTTTTTGGCTTTGTTTTTATTGTTTTGTCAAAAATCAATTTTGAGGGGAACCTGGGTGGCTCAGGCAGTTAAGCGTCTGCCTTCGGCTCAGGTCATGATTCCAGGGTCCTGAGATCAAGCCCCACATCAGGCTCCCTGCTCAGTGGGAAGCCTGCTTCTCCGTTTCCCACTCTTCCTGCTTGTGTTCCCTCTCTAGCTCTCTCTCTGTCACATAAATAAAATCTTGGAAAAAAAAAAAGAATCAATGTTGAGTTTTTTCAAATGGCTTTTGGCATTCACTGGGATTATCATATAGTTTTTCCCTTCAAATCATCCATATTCATTTTCCCAGGGCTGCCATAACAAAGTGGCACAGACCCAGTGACTTAACAGTAGAATTTTATTGTCTCACTGCTTCAGAGGCTAGAAATCTGAGATCGAGGTGTCAGCATGGCTGGTTCTTCCAAGGGCTGTGAGGGAAAATCTGTCCCATGCTTCTCCTCTAGCTTCTGTGGTTTGCTAGAAATCTTTGGCCTTTCTTGACTGGTGCATGCATCTCTCCAATCTCTGTTTTCATCTTCACATAGTGTTGTCCCTCTGGATGTATCTTTCCATGCCCAAATTTTCCTTGTTACATGGATACCAATCATATTGGATTAGGATCTACTCTAATTAGGATCTACCTCATTTTTATTTGATCAAGGACACTATTTCCAAATAAGGTTATATTCGCAGGTGCTGGGGTCAGGATTTGAATATCTATTGCGGGGACACAGTTCAACCCATAACACCATTCTTTTTTTTTTTCCTTGCAGGCTCCCTGCTGAGCAGAGAGCCCGATGTGGGCTCCATCCCAGGGCCCTGGAATCATGACCCAAGCCAAAGGCAGAAGCTTTAACCCACTGAGCCACCCAGGCACCCCCATAACACCATTCTTACACTCATAGGGGAAGAAAAAACCCACATAAGGATATACTATTCATTCAATATTTTGCTTATTTGTTTTGGTAATATTTTATTGAAGGTTTTCTCCATTGATGTTTGTGCTGTTTGTATCAGATCTTGAAATAAAATTTTCCATAATTTTGGCATTGGAGTTACCATGATTCTGAAAAAATATATATGTATATTTATAAATATATATAAAATATCATATATATTTATAAATATATAAATAAAATATATTATACATATCTATATTACATATTTTTTTTAATAGAGAGATAGAGTGCAAGTGAAGGGAGGGGCCAAGGGAGAGGGAGAGAGAGAATCTTAAGCAGTCTCCATGCTCAGCACAGAGCCTGACACAGAGCTTGAATTCACAACCCTGAGATCATGACCTGAGCCAAAATCAAGAGCTGGATGCCCAACAGACTGACTCACCCAGGAGCCCCTGTACAAAAATGTTTTTAAATAATTGTCTTTAAGACATATTATCTAGACAAGAATAAATGGTATTAGAAATATACATTCCTTGAGGGTTGGGATAATGTCTGTGAAAATGTCTAAGCCTTTTGGGTATTTGGTGTTTTTCCTCCATTCTTCCAATAGTATCAGTGTATTTAGAATTTCTCTCTTCCAGAATCACTTTCAGCCATTTTTATTTTTCTAGATAATTATCCATTTCCTCCATTTTTTCTGATTTATTTGCATAAAAGTAAATTGCTTTGCAGTGTTTTTATCTATAGTATTCTCTATGTTGTTATTTTACCAAATTCATAGCTAATGACGTGCATTTTCTTGGTCAAGCTAATCAATGATGTATTTATTTTTAATTACTTAAACACAGTTCTTAATTTTTTACCATATCTTTCTATTTTTAAAATTTGATTTTTTTTTTTTGCTTTTTATCTGTACTAATCTGTTCCTTCTGTAGATTTATTCCTTTTTTAAACTTCTTGGGTTGAACATTTAATTTACTTATTTTCATTTGTTTTTATTTAGTAATGGGAAAATTTGCATCTTTAGATATTCCTCAGAGTGCAGTTTGTCTTTTTTTTAATGTTTCTGCCCCATTTAAAGCTTCACGCAGTCGAATTCAATCTATTCCATAACAAAACTCATCATCATCATCAATCTGGGCATGACTTAGCTCATGTGCTGTTATTTCTCCTCCTTTTCCCTCAAAACCCATCATCCCCTCTTAGGCACCCACTCCAGCATATTAAATTTATATCTTTACATAACCGTGTAGCTCCAAAAATATTGTTTTCATCTTTTCCTTCTTTTTTTTCACGAAGCCCTCTATTTTAAAGAGCTATCTGTATTGCTGTTTGTAAATATTGTTTTTTTATAGCTGCAATATATTCCATTTTATACATATTCTACGTTTTATTTTGTTTGCCTAGCAATGGGCACATAGCCTCCTTCCAACCTTATGCTCCTACAAGCAGTCTTACAATGAACACTGCCTAAGGAGTCTATGGACTTGTGGGCAGCTTCTCATGGGTACAGACAGGGTGCTGGACCTTGGGATATGAGTGTAATTAAGTTTGCTAAGTGCAACAAATTCGCTTTGGGGAATCGCTGTACTTCATGCAGGGCATGAAGATTCCTACTAATTCGTAACTTCACTAACAATCAACATTGTCTAGGAGTCTAGATTTTTATCAGTTCAATGGGTATAAAAGAGGACCCCCATGAACTAAGTCCTCATGTCAACAACTACTGTCTCCTATCTTTCCAGATCCTTCTCTCTAGTGAGTTTGAAAACCTTTTCTCTGTGGAGACTATCAACCTGTCCATGTACGCTGCTTACTTTCATCATCCTTTTTGATTCCTCCTGTCTCCTTACTTAGCTTGAATTCATGGTTTGTCATTCGATTACAATACCTCTAACTCCTTTCTTGCTCTCTTGCCTCATCATACTGTCTTCGCTAATCCATAGCCCTAATGAAATTCAGCTCTCCATACACATCATGCCTACATCTACTGAGCTGAATGTGGTTGAAATTAGGCACACCTCATTTTAAATTAATGAATGGGGCACCTGGGTGGCTCAGTGGGTTGAGCCTCTGCCTTCAGCTCAGGTCATGATCTCAGGGTCCTGGGATCCAGTCCCAAGTCAGGCTCTTTGCTCAGCGGGGAGCCTGCTTCTCTCTCTCTCTCTCTGCCTGCCTCTCTGCCTACTTGTGATCTCTCTCTGTCAAATAAATAAATAAAATCTTTTAAAAATAAAAATAAAAATAGATTAATGATCACTAGCCTTCAGTGAACCCTTCTTGCTGACCAGCCACCATGTCATATTCTTCTGGTCCATCCATTGTTTCCATTCTCTTTAGATGACTATTCCAAACATCTTCTTCTCTTCCCAGACCTCTAACAACTCCTTCTTCATCCTAGTGTTGGCTGGTGGTCTCATTTCCTACTTCACTGAGCAAAGGTCATGGTCAATAGGACCTCCATCTGCTTCCACCAATATTGCTTCTACAGACCTATGGGCTCCCATGCCCCTAACTTACTTTTCTCCAGTTATTATGGACGCCCTATCTATTCATCAGTGAAGGCCAGCTCTTCCACTTGTGAAAATCCCGTTGGCGCTAATGTCACAATATATTTAGAATCTGACTACTTCTCACCACCCCCACTGCCACCATCCTGGTCCAAGCCATAACGGTTTATTTCAAGAGCCTCCTCATCAGTTTGTAGCTTCCTCCTTATTACTCAGAGCACATTCTCAACCCAGCAGATGATGTGGTGCTATTCGTATTGAATTACAGCACAGCATATTTCCATCACAAACCCTCCAGGGGCTTGCCATGTCATACTAAAAGCCAAAATCTTCACTATGATGTATAATGATTTAGCTTTCCATCACCACTCTGAGCTCACCTCCTGCCATTTTCCCCCTCATTTCCTCCATTCCAACAACCCTGGCTTCAGACCATTTCTGAAACACACCTGGTAGCCTCCCTTCTCAGAGTCCTGACACCTGGTCTTCCCCACGTGTACAAATGGCTTACTCCTTCCCCTCTACTAGGTCTTCATGGAAAGTTTGCTTTTTTTAGGTGAGTTTCTGGCATAATGTTGGGAGGTAGGTCTGGATGCCCACAATCTAGTGTTTTTTTTTCATAGATAAATTTATACCATTAGCTTGTACTGATGGAAGATTTATACGATCTTAATTCTATCTTGTTACATTTTCTTCTTTAAAAAGAAAGGACTTTAAAAAGCCTTCCCTTTTTGAATTCTGTTTTCCTGTGTGAGTTCTCTTTTCTCTGGTGGAGTGGGTGGGTGTCAGTCCTCTGGTTTTAGAGGGTTTGTAGTCTCTTAGTCTTTCTGTGATCTCTGCTTGTGCTTTTCTTCCCTCTCATCCTCCTGTCTTCTTGGAGGTTCTTAGCTTACGTGTTTCTCTTATACATTTGTCTTCTGTTTTTCTAAGTCCTTCTTTGCTCCTAGGGATAATTAGCCCCCGGTGATTATAATCATTATGTTGTTCCTGTTTGGATTTTTCCAGGCCCTGGTGGGATGGTGGGGAGCCAGTGGTAGAGTCTCTTCCCTCTAGCCTTATGTGCCCTTGCCCAGCAATGACTGCATAGCTCTCCACCTACCTCTCACCAAATTGGGGGCAATGAACTGATTTTGTAGAATTGTTTCATTTATCCTTTCTTGCATCCCTCCTAATCTCAAATCATATTTCTGGGGGAAGGCACACAAGCAGAGGGGGTTTTACTACCATCCTAATGCACCAAGCTGTGCAGATTCTTGGGATCTTCTGTTGCTCTCTCTTCTGTCTCTTTCTTTTTCAAAGATTATGGCTTGAAATTACTTTTATTGTTGATGAGATTTGTTTTTTTAATTTGAACTGCTCATCTATTGTATTAAATTTGGCAGAGGCAGAATTTATGATTGCTCCTTAATTTAGCTCTTGCAACCTGGAAGAAAATGAATGTCCTTTGGAGGGAAATAGTGGGGTGAATTCGATGAGTGTGTCCTCCATCTATTGCTCTGTGTGGGCCCAGGCCTGTGATGATGGCAGCTGCCACCAGGAGCCCATGCTGTCTACTGAGTTTATTTTTCAGTCAATTGTATAATCTCTTGCAGGGAAAACATTTTTTTCCCCATAGAGATAACTCTTTATTAAATCAATCTGTTGAGATATGAAAATGCTTACCATTTCTACCTATCACTCACAAAATTAAGGAAAGTGAAGACCAAGGCAGAGTGAGGAGAACTAGGACTTGAACTGATTCAAGATGGCAGCCGTCTCGGTATTTCTCAGTGTGCGGAGACCACCGCTGGGTGGAAACTTAGTTCACTGGGCTGGCTGCAGGCTTGGGTCTGAGCTGCCCATGACAGCACAAATCAAAGGGCAGTCACCATAGTTTTAAACAGGCAGTGTCCAGCACAAGTCCGCTAACCGATGTTTAAGGTGGTATGGCTTCCAGGGCTCAACTCCTCCCCTCTTGCTAGTCCAGGATAAAATTTCAAATCTCCTTCAGAATTCACTTTCTAATGTAGAGTTGTTGTTTTTCTTTTTCTCTTCAATAATATGATTTCTCTCAGGATGCCCGAGTGGCTCAGTCCATTAAGAGTCTGCTTTCAGCTTGGGTCATGGTCTCAGGGTCCTGGGATCAAGTCTTGCATTGGGCTTCCCTGCTCAGGGGGACGTCTACTTCTTCTCCTTCTCTGTCTGCCCTCCTGCATCTCATGTGCTCTCTCTCTCTCTCTCTCTCAAATAAACAAATGGAATCTTAGAAAAATATGATTTCTTTCTAAAACTCCTTACAGCCCACATAAACTTACCAAACTTTACCAAACTTACTAATTTGGGGAGGTCTCACCATGGGTATTATTCTAGCAAAGGGTTTTGTAAAGCGAGGGAGATGTGTACTTCATCATAATCTGACCCATAAAAGCTGGAGTGGCCTATCACTTCCTTTACTTTTGACACATATTAGTTGAATTCAACGGAAGCTCACATTTGGCTTTTAAAAACTGTTATTTCATCCAAGGCTGGCTGTAGGGACTAAAAGTTTGTGACCCCACCCCACCCCCATATTGGAGCCCACAAAAAGTGATGATATTGAATGGTGGGGCCTTCAGGAGACAATTGGGTTTAGATGAGTCTGTGGAGGTGGGACCCTCCCAGTGGGATTCATGCCCTCCTAGGAAGAGAAAGGCTTCCCAGCACCAGTCCCTCCCCACCACCCCCGCGGTCTCCTTCCCCATGTGCAAGCAGTGAGGAAAGACCATGGGAAGACAGCAGACAGTGATCTGCAATCCAGGAAGAGAACTCCCACCACAATCTGTCCATTCCATGCCCTGATCTGTGCCCTGATCTTGGCACTCACAACCGTGAGAAGAAACATGTGTGGTTTTAACCACCTCCTCTGTAGGATTCCTTTACAGCAGCCCAAGCACGCAGAGATGTTGACTCGCCTAAGACTCACCAACAGAATGCCCAAATCTACAGCTGGGAGACTTCCCTTCCCTGTGGCCCTGATTTTCTTAAAACTGTGAAGATTCGCATCAAACACGATTTACATGTCCTACTCTTCTTCAAGCTCTTTATTTCTGTAAATCTGAAATCTGTTGATGGTAACTCTTTTTCGCGGTCCCCAAGGGTAGATCTCAGAAGTTGGAGAGTCAAAGGGGGAGGAGCAGCGCGTTCCCGAGGAATCCGCGTAGCCTGTGAGGGCAGTCTTGCATTGACCTTGAAAATGAAAACTTTGCTAACACCCTGAACGTGGGAGATGAAATGCAGATCAAAGAAGACAGAAACTGTTGGTGCTAAGTCAAGTTCATTGAATCCTGGGTGTACCTCTCTGTTCCTGGCTGTGCGCTCGCTTCACCCACCAAAATCCAATACCAAGGATTCAAGCCGTGAAGAGGTGACTTGCTCCCCCGACTGCACATTCTCCACTGTAGCAAAGTAAGTGAAATGGGATTCAGGTTGCACAAAGGGTGTGGAGAAAGGACATACCAAGCCTTCCACAGATCCTCATTCCAGTCCTGCCACGTGACCTCCTGGCAGCTAAATATCTCCAAGCAGGGGTTATTTTGATCTGCAGAATGCAGACCTTTTGCTCTGAAGCCCCTTCCAGCTTGCAGGTTCTAGATGTCCAGGGTATAAATGCAAAAAGAGACGGGGGAGGAGATGCCCGCGTGTCCCGTGTTATCCTACAGCTGGACGCGAAGGGGAGCTGGGCGCAGGTGTATGGGAACCCGCCCCCCGCTCCTCTCCTCCAAGCAGGAATGAGAAGCCAGAGGAAGGAGGGAGTGACTTCGGAGAACAGCCCCACCTGCTCTGTACCCTGAGCCACCTGAGTCAGTTCCTGTCGCTGCCAACACGTCTCAGCGGGTCCCCCCAATTTTCTGGGGGAATGTAAAAGAGATGTGCACACATTCCGGCCCCTTTCTGCTGATTCGGATGGCACAGCAAGCTGCAGGCATTCTTTTTTATTGCTGATGCCACTTCCTATCGAAACAATTTGGTGCTAATAAGCCCCTATAATAGTAAGCAATGGGTTGGCTGAGTAATTGTCACTAAATACCATTCAAGGCTTTGTTGCTTCTTGGGCGTATTGCTAATTATTGTGCATCTGAAATAACACCCAGAGGCCCACTGAATGCCAGTAAATAGGGTTTCTTCGTGCTCCTGAAGCCCGGAGGCTGGGTGTGATTGGGAACGCCAAGGCTTTAATCCAGTCAACAATGGCTACCTCACAGTCTCAACTCCTACAAAATCACAGCCCTTTTGCAAATTGTACTGGAGCTCAGACAAATCAGGGCGACTGTCTGGTGCCGGAACTGGTGGAGGAGAGTAGGTGAGGGTCTCCTGGGGGCTGCCCAGGAGGGGTTCTGGGGTGAGCGGAGGGCTGGTGTTGGCTGAGTGGAATCGCGGGTCCGGCGGGTCCATCAATGAACTGGATCGGGGCTACCACCCCAGATGGTCCCTGCCATAAAAAGCAGAGGTGGGCAATGCTAGGGGAGGAAATACTAGGGGTGGCATGGAGCAGGAGGCTGATTGTCCGCGTCAAGCTCCATGTCACGGAGCAGTGAATCGCCTGATCAGGGCAGGAGCCAGATTTGACTTCCATTTCCCTGTTCGGTGCCACCCCAGACCCTCAGTTTCCCATGTGCACAGAGAGCATGGCACCTTTCTCCTCACCCCCTGGGATGCCTCCATTGGCCACATGCCACCCTGGAAATCATGGGGACCTGAGGCAAGAGGAGCATAGGGTTCCGAAATTAACACGTGTTGCAACTTGCCTAGAAGAGCTCAACAAAGACAGTTGTAGGAGGGAAGCTGGGGACTCGGAGACAGGGAAGGCAGGCAGGCATACAATTCCCTGTACAACCTTTCCTGCTGTTTTTGTTGTTGTTGTTGTTTGTTCATTTTGTGTTTTTTTGTTGTTCTGTTTTTTAAGGAGGTCCATTGTGGGGCTTGAAATCATGACCCTGAGATCAAGACCTGAGCTGAGATAAAGAGTCTGGTGCTTAACCGACTAAGCCACACAGGCACCCCCTTTCCTGTAGTTTAGAATGAAAACCAATATATGCATGGAAAAAAATATTTAAAAATACAGCATGTGCATAACGGTGGCCTTGATCCATGACTGAAGCTCTTAGTGGACCTGCACAGGTGGGAGTGCCCACAGGGCTCTGGAACTTCTCATACTTCTGCAAAATTTCTACTCCATCCATCCATCCATCCATCCATCCATCCATCCAATATTCTTTGACCAAGTTTTTATTAAGTACCTGTTCTTTGCAGACAAATTCTAGGCTACCAAGATTATAAATTATTCTTAGATGGAAGGCTTCTATTCGTAAGGAATTAAAAACTTTTTAGAGAAAAGGAAGACACGTTTGTGAATCACTGTAATACAGTCTGATAAATTCCACCCACTCAGGAGACACAGGGGATCCTGGGGGCCCAGAGGAGGCAGGGCATGGAGGAAGGCTTCCTGGAGGAGGGGGAGAGGGGGAGCCAAGAGCAGCTGCTGGAGGACAACTCGACAGAGAACTCTGCTCTTTGGGACTTGGAAAAGGCTCCTGTGGTCCGAAGAGATATCACCCAACTTCAAAATGCAAGTCTTCTTGACTCTACATCTTCCTCCAACTTCTACCTGAACTTTCTCCTTCTCCAAATTGACAGTATCTTGGAAAATCTGGAAGCAGTCATCATCTTCCCTCCTTCCCTTTGCATTCACTCCACAGCTGTGTCCCTTCCTTTTCCACCACTCTATGAAGGCTGTTCTCTCCCCGGTGTCCACTGCTGTCCTTGCGGCCAAAGTCACGGACACACCACAGTCCTCACACTTTGGCAGCCCATCATGGGACACCTGCTGCCTGCACCCCTTCTTCCCCCCACGCTCCTGGATCACGTCCTACCTCGTAGCTTCTCCTCATTTTCTTAGTTCACTTTTCTCCTGCATCCATGCCTCAAATGTCAGTGTCCCTAAGTGATCTTTTTTTAGATTCACTGCACATTTTACTTCTCAATTTGCATATTTTTTTTCCATTGAGTGGTCTCAGATACTTGTATTTCTTTAATGACCATCTGTATGCCAACAGCTTTCAAAACTCTGTCTCCAGGCCGGCTTTTTCTCCCCAAGCACAGACTCAAATATCTGAATTTCTACCCTATGAGCAAAACTTAACACCCAGTGTTGTGAATGCTACAGGAATCTTCATAGATGGGGAATATAAAAATGTGTCATTAATGTAAAAATGAGTCATTAATTTGGCTAGACTACCCCATCTAAATTATGCCTAGTACTTCTGTTTCACCTTTCCTTTCTTTTCTTTTAAAAATTTGTTTCTATTTTATTTTTTTTTTAATTAGGAAAGTTTCAGGGGTAATTATGAGAGAGGAATTTGGGAATTCACTGACAAGTGTCTTAAAACCTTACATTACTCAGTATAGGGTATATAGTAAACTTTCCGGTATAATTTAGTTAAAATTCAGGACAATTATATTGATTTACAGGTGCTGCAAATACATACATCAATGTTTATATTATTATATATTTTATGTTCAAATATGGGCTTCTTTTTAATCAGTGTTTTGTTGTTGTTTGGAGCAAACATTCTTCCTTCCTTTCTTTCTATTTTATTTAATTTAATTTGATTTAATTTAATTTATTTATTTGACAGAGGGAGAGAGGGGGGGAGGGAACACAAGAAGGGGGAGTGGGAGAGGGAGAAGCAGGCTCCCCGCTGAGCAGAGAGCCCAGTACGGGGCTCCATCCCAGAACCCCCGGATCATGAGCTGAGCCGAAGGCAGACGCTTAACCGACTGAGCCACCCAGGCACCCCTCCTCCTTTCTTCCTTCCCTTCCCTTCCTTTCCTTCCTTCCTCCCTTTCTTTGTTCCTTCCTTCCTTCCTTCTTTCTCTGTTTTTCTTTCTTTCTTTCTTTCTTTCTTTCTTTCTTTCTTTCTTTCTTTCTTTCTTTCTTCTTTCTACTGAAGTATAGTTAACATACCGTGTTATATTACATTAGTCTATATTAATTTCAGGTGCACAATGCAGTGATTCAGCTATACTATACCTTACTCAGTGCTCATCGTGGTAAGTAAGCTCTTCATCCCTCCACCCACTTTCCGTCTGGTGACCATCTTTTCTCCATAGCTAAGACTCTGTTTCTTGGTTTGTCTCCCCACCGCCCGCCCTGCCTTTGTTCATTTGCTTTGTTTCTTAAATTCCACGTAAGAGTGACATCATATGGTCTTCATCTTTCTCTGACTTATTTCACTTAGCATTATACCCTCTAGCTCCACCCATGCTGTGGCAAAAGGCAAGACCTTGTTCTTTTTTATTGCTTTTTAAGTTAACGGGATATCATATTTTATTATATACATACACACACACACACACACACACACACACACTGTGAGATATGTTATATGAGTGAGACATATATATCTCATATCTTTATCTACTCATCTATGCATGGACACTCCTTTGGTGGGCTTCCATATCTTGGTTGTTGTAAATAATGCTGTAGCAAACATAGGGAGCCCATGTACCTTTTCAAATTAATGTTTTTATTTTCCTGTGGGTAAATTCCCAGTAGTGGGATTACTGGATCGTGTGGTGATTCTATTTTTAGTTTCTTGAGGATCCTTCCTAGTGTTTTCCACAGTGGCTGCACCCATTTGCACTTCCCACCAATAGTGCATGAGAGTTCCATTCTACTCCCATCCTTGCCAACACTGGGGTTTCTTGTTTTTGATTTTAGCCATTCTGACAGGTCTGAGGTGGTATCTCGTTGTTGTGGTTAGCCTTTACCTGAGGATGAGGGAGGTGAAGCTTCTTTTCATGGGTCTTCTGGCCATCTAGATGTCTTCTTTGGACAAATGTCTGTGCAACCTTCTGTTTGGGGGACTGCTGGCTTGTATCAGTTCTTCGAATATTTTTTTATATCAGCCCCTTATTGGATATATCATTTGCAAATATCTTCTCTCATTCAGTATATTGCCTTTTAATTTTATTTTGTTGATGGTTTCCTTTGCTGTGCAGCAGCTTTTTATTTTTATTTGGTCCCAATGGTTTAATTTTGCTCTTGTTTCCCTTGCAGAGGAGATGTATCTAGAATAATGTTTCTATGGCTGATGTCGAAGAAATCATTGCCTATTTTTTTCTTCTAGTAGTTTTACTTTCCAGGAGTTTTTTTCTTCTAGGAGTTTATTTCCTGACCTGTCCTTGCATACCTAGAGTAAATCCCACTTGACGGTGGGGAATGATTTTTTAAACATATATTGTTAGATTTGGTCTGCTAATATTTTGTTGATAATTTTTGCATCCGTTCATTAGAGATATTGGCCAGGGGATGGAGGCAGGGGCAGGGGGAATGGGGAGTTATTGTTTAATGGGTGTAAAGTTACAGTTGCACAAGGTGAATGAATTCTGGAGATCTGCTGTACAACATTGTGTTTATAGCTGACAATATGATAAATATTGTGCACTTAAAAATTAATTAAGGTGATAGGTCTTATGTTAAGTGTCCTTAATACAGACACACACACACATACACACACACAAACCAAAAGGACACAGGGAGACTTTGGGAGATAATGGTTATGTTTATTACCACGATCATGGTGTTGGTATCGTGGGTATATGCATATGCCCCAATTTATTAATTGTATACATTAAATATGTGCAGTTCTTAGTATCTCAATTATATCCTAATAAAGCTGTAAAAAAAAAGACTGAAAAAGACATGCACAAAAGTGTGCAAAGATAGATATATAAGGTTATCTTTTGTAGTATTTTCTACAAAAGTGCAAAGTGAGATATAATCTAAGTAACTGCCAATGGATAGTTGTAATGGGTAGTTAAGTACAAGGTGGGACATGTCCGTTATTGCCCACTCATCCCACCTTAGCACTTACTGTTTGGGTGGATCCCAGGGGCAGTCTATGTGCAAGCACTGTGACCCTCTAAAGTAGGAGGCAGCAACAATTTTCCTACAAAGGAACAGGTAGGAGCCATTTTAGGCTTTGCGCAACAGAGTGTCTTTCACAACTCCTCTACTCTGCCCTTGTAGTATGAAAGCAACCACAGGCAAAATGTAAATGAACGGGCAGGGCCATATTCCAACAAAACTTTATTGACAAAAACAGGAAGTGGACTGGAATTAACCTGTAGGCTACAGTTTGCTGACCCCTGATCTAAGGCTTTCTTTCAGCCCCCATTTACAGCGGGACAAAAGTGCCAGGCAGCTAATGGTGTCCAGAAGAGCCATCACCTAATGAGAGAAAAAAACTGGACCTAAATCCTATAGGTCCTTGCCCATTGTGGGGATGAACAACTTGGAGATTCCTATCAGGATGAAGTCTGAGTGGTCCAAAGCAGCAACTTACCCATTGACATTCATCGTTTGGCTTTTTTCCCTTCCCTGTCTCTTTCCACAGCCCCCCAACAAGCTTCCTGGGGATCACTTCCCTAACAAACCAGTTGAACTAAAATTTGTCTTAAGATCTGATTCTGGGGGGTGCCTGGGTGGCTCAGTGCGTTAAGCCTCTGCCTTCGGCTCAGGTCATGATCTCAGGGTCCTGGGATCAAGTCCTGCATTGGGCCCTCTCCTCGTCGGGGAGCCTGCTTCCCTTCCTCTGCCTCTGCCTGTCTCTCTGCCTACTTGTGATCTCTCTCTGTCAAATAAATAAATAAAATCTTAAAAAAAAAAAGATATGATTCTGGGGGACACCCCAGCCCAAGATGGTTGGGAAAAGAAGTGACTAAGAAGCAGACCTTCAGGGTGGGTTTCTGAAGTTGGATCCTTCTCCAGCTGTAGCACTTCTGTGGTTAAGGGGGTATCGTCAAAATCTTCATCATGCTTTCGACTCACACATACTAAGATCTTCACGTGTGGTTTATTTGGATAGAATAATAGGTGGAAAGGCATAGACTTACTGATGCTTGAAAGATATGGGCATAGCAGTAAATGTAAGGATTGTTGACCGCCATAGAACCTCTTCAGGAAGAAAAGAACACATTCAGGTCAACCTGTTATCAGCTTAGGGCATGCAGGGAATGCCAGGAAGTATCCACTGTCATCTGTAAAGAGCTTCTCATCTCCTGCAGGCAGAGGGAAGGCTGTGCTAAAAATCAGTCCCAAGACTTCATTGTAAGAATGGCAGAGTTATAACGGAGGCTGAATGCACAGCCCAGTATGTCTACTCAGCTGATTATTGAGAACTTAAAACCACTTATTTCCTCCAAATGCTATGAATCCGCAGAAGTGGTCTTCTCCCTCTTGCTACTGGGCATTAGCCTTACTGCCTGGAAATCAGCAAATGAGACTCCTAAGGGGCATGCCTTAAAAAAGATCAGTTTGTCCTTCTCAGAGTCTGCCTCTGCTTCTTGCATTACCTCAGAGTGAAAGTGAGGATCAAGATTCAGGATGACTCAAACAGAGAAGTGTTATTCCTGCTAGGAGAAGAAAGTGGTTGTTTTCAAAAAGAGCTGCAGGGCACAGCTGGTGTGTTCTGGAATGATGTGAGAGAATATATCTGGGCTCTGGATGGCGATGGACCACAGAAACGGAAATACAGCTTTGTAGTGGAAAGTTTATGGTACAGGCATACTTTCCAACAACTGTAGACTTCACATGGTGAGGATAGTAGGAGAGAGACAAGACAGGTGGTTGGAATGGCTTCTTTTTTCCTTTTTCCTTTTTTTTAAAGTAGGCTCCACCCACAGCATGGAGCCCAGTGCTCCATGATTGTTCTCATGACCCTGAGATCAAGCCCTGAGCTGAGATCAAGAGTCAGACACTCGGGACGCCTGGGTGGCTCAGTTGGTTGAGCGGCTGCCTTCGGCTCAGGTCATGATCCCAGCATCCTGGGATCGAGTCCCACATCAGGCTCCTTGCTCAGCAGGGAGCCTGCTTCTCCCTCTGCCTCTGCCTGCCACTCTGCCTGTGCTCACTCTCTCTGACAAATAAATAAATAAACATCTTTAAAAAAAAATTAAAAAAAAAAAAAGAGTCAGACACTCAACTGACCGAGCCACCCAGGTGTCCCTGGAATGGCTTCTTTTTGGAGCTTGGAAACAATGATAAGTTATAGAAAATAAAGCAAAGATGCTGGAATGGCCTTGGCAGAATTTTGAGGAAGATGTGAAGATGTTAGAGATGGACTTAAATTTAATAGAGACCAGACAGCTGGCATACCCGCTCACCAGGTTTTCTGGGAGGCCCCCAAGGACAGTCCCTTTACTAAAGGACTAAAGAATATACTAGTGAAGGGGACCTCAGCCCTGTTGAGAAGCTCAGTGGTAGCTTCCTCTATAGCCCAGGGTTGATAGTTGGAGATACTGCAGGGAGTCTAGGCTCCCTTGTAGCAAATGGGAATGAGAAAATTTCTGGAGAGCAGATGCATGAGGGTGGCTTGTAAGCATGAGAGGCAAGGTGGATTTAGTGATCAGAATGGACAGCAATGCTGGAGGGCTTGGTGGCAAAGCCTAAGAGACCATGGCATTGTTAGGAGCATCGAGGTGAGGCACAAATAGGATATTGCTTGGCTTGTATAACCAAAATAGATCAAGAGCAAATGATCACCATGCTGAAGCTGGTGGTCCAATGGAAGATAACCCAACATCTGGTTTCTTTGAGCCAGTTTTCAGATCCAGAATCCTGTGATTGAGGGAGATACTAGATCTTCTTAGAGAAACTCTTACAGAGCCTCAGCAAGAATACATGGTACTCATTCCCCCAGTCTTTCTCCAGAGGGACCTCCAACTGCAGAGAAGGAAACACCCATAGAACATGCACTGCATGGTGCCCTACGGAAGGGGAACCACCTACATATTTCAAGGCAATTGGATCTAGGGCTTGAGTTGACACCAGTGCCAGAGAAGCCAGAGCAACATCCTGATGACCTACCTAGAGTGGGTTTGTGAAAACCAGGTGATTAATGGAGCCTTGGCCCAAGTGCATCTCATAAATGCCCAATGAGTTTGCCAACCCACAGTGTGATACTGTTTATGGTTTCTGAGTGCTTAATTGGGTTGGATATGCTTAGCAGCTGGAAGAACCCTCTCATTGGTTCCCGACCCAGAGTGGAAGGTATTAGGGTGGAAAGGGCCAAGTGGAAACCCCTGAAACTACTCAGCATTCTAGCCAGGACAGTAAATTAAAAGCAGTAACTCATCCCAGCTGAAATAACAAAACTAGTGCATCCACCAAGACACTAAAATGTGGTGGAAGTGGTGGTGGCCATATCTCTACTCAGTGCATCTACTTGGCCCTTGCAAAAACCAACTGGACCATCAGGGGTGGCACTAACCACCCCCACAAATGGAACCAAGCAGTAGAGCCCATCACTACTGCTCTGTGAGGTGTTCAAGCATCTTCCCAGGACCTGATCCACACAGATGTAGGCTTTGGGTGTGTTGCTATTATATTGTGTTTTACCAAGGGATTGGCTCAACCTGCTGGTGTGGACAGAAGTTAGAAATGAGAGTGTTGCCACACCACAACCCCACAAGAGTGCCCCCAAAACAGTGGTGGGGGAGATCCATGCAGGGGCCAGAGCTCAGAGTGGCCATCAGCTTTGAGTGCAAAGTGAAGTGGTCTGAGATGAGGATATATACAGATTTCTTGGTGCTGGCAAATGTCCTGGATGACCGCCAGGGGGCTGGGTCAGGGAAGGAGGGAGCCTAGAAGAACACAAACAAGCAATGGAGTAGGAAAGGGGTATATGGTAGACATATGGAGTGGGCACAAAGTGTACGGGTCTTTGTGTCTCATGTCAGTGATATCTAGAAAGCATCTACTACTGAAAAGTCATTGAAGAATCAAGTGAATGGGATGATTTGTAGATTTCAGCCCACCTCTGTCCATAGCCACCCAGTGCCTTCATCCATAATGAAGGATATTTGTGGACCCAACAGCATGAGCTCCCAATAACTAGGGCTGGCCTACTTACTGCTGCTGCTGATTGTCCTGGCCACACTGTCTGGCACTGAGCCTCAGGTTATCAGGAGACCAACTAGCACTTAGATGTCAAGTTGATCACATTGGAACCATTCCTCCCTGGAAAGAACAGTGATTAATCCTGGTTAAGACTGGCACATACTCTGGGTATGGGTTTGCTTTCCCAACCATAGTGTGTTGATCCGCACCCTTATCCAAGGGCCCATGGAGCCTAAGTGCAAGGGACCTATCTTCAGGCAAAGGAGTTATGACAAGTGAATACACAATCATGGTACCCAGTGATCTTTTCTTATACTGTTTCCTCCAGAAGTGGCTTTTCTAACAAAATTGGAATGACCTCTTAACATTTAGCTAAGAAATAACGTATGCTTGGACCCAAAGGCTGAGGTCCAAAGTAGGAATGGCTTTTCTCCCCACCACTGTGAAGGACCCAGTAGGGGAGACTATGCTTTTCTGTCCCTATAATGTTTGGCTTTTCTGGGCTGGAAGGACTCATGTGGAGGGGACAGGTGTACTTGCGTGGGGGGCACAAGAGTTCCACTGAACCCAAAGCTAAGGCTGATGGCTGACTATCTGGGGTTCCTCCATTCAGTGAATTACCAGGCAGATAGGATTTCCTCTGTGGCAAGGGTAATTGAACATGATAGTCACGAGCAAATGGAGAGAAGGATAAACTAGTTAAGACTCATGGATTCACTGGGCCACCTCTCAGTGCCCTTATGCCTGGTGACGATCAGGATCAGACAACTGCAGCAACCCACGTTTTACAAGCAACCGGGAAATCAAGGGCTTAGACTCTTTGGAGATGAAGCCTTGGCTGAGGGTTCTATGTTCTATCTGGAATAAGAGCCATAGGAAAGAGATGCTGAATTGGGACCAGCCACACCAGTAGTGATTGGGGTCTGTCTGGCTAATCCTCTCATTGTAAGTCCTTTTTTAGAAATCAGGATCTCAACTTCCTTGAAGGGGGGGCCACGTCGGGAGGGAATGAACATAGAGATCTAAGCAGTGCCAAGGGTCAACTCTAGCACATAGTCTGGGTTCCCTGCTCATAGTTTCTTAGCATGCATGTGTCAACAGTGTCAAACAGCAAGCCCTGGTAATTCTTCACCCATGAGCTCTCTCTTAACCTAATCAGGGTGCATCAGAGTGTGCGGAGTTTCTGGGAACAGCTCTCAGCAATAACAGAAGGGAGTTGGAGGATAAATACCTTTGCTTCCTTGATTCTGGGTGGGACATCCTGGGCCATGTTCCATACTGTTTCCCAAATGCCCCCAGGGTGACTGGGTTCTAGCTGCCCACAGTGGTAACCTACTCATAAGTGAACCTTGTACCATTCCTTTCTACGTCTGTCTCCATCTTCCCTTACTTGTGCTTTGGGGACCACCTGCCAGGTAAGATGCTGGAACTCAAGCCCTTGTCTCAGGGTCTGATTCTACAAGCAGCCACTTAAGCATTGCCTTGGGGAGCACTGATTTATTAAAGTAATATTCATCTCAAAATTGTTTAGTATCCAGGGGGCACCTGGATCATGCAATCTGTTGGGCATTCGACTCTTAGTTTCCACTGGGGTTGTGATCTCAGGGTCGTGAGATCAAGCCCAGTGTCAGGCTCTGCACTCAGCACAGAGTCTCCTTAAGATTCTCTCTCCCAGGGCGCCTGGGTGGCTCAGTGGGTTAAGGCCTCTGCCTTAGCTCAGGTCATGATCTCAGGGTCCTGGAATCGAGTCCCGCGTTGGGCTCTCTGCTCGGCAGGGAGCCTGCTTCCTCCTCTCTCTCTCTGCCTGCCTCTCTGCTTACTTGTGATCTGTCTGCCAAATAAATAAATAAAATCTTTAAAAATAAAAAAAAAAGATTCTCTCTCCCTCTCCTCTGCCCCTCCAGCTCACGTTCTTTCTCTCTGAATCAAACAATCAATCTTAAAAAAGAATTCTTTAATACCCAAAACACAGATATGTGTCCATTAAAAGTTCTGAGTAATGCAGAAGTACTTTCCCCTATTGTGTCAACCACAAGAGCAAACCATTCTATCCCGGATGTGCTAAAGGAAGATACGGTTTTTCTCAGGTTGAGGGCCACTGGCCAGTCTGTCAGCTTTGTCCAACCTGTCTCACGGCTGTTCCCGTGTGACCATAACTAGTTTTGACTACAGAGGCCGGCCAAAGGCATGCAGGCCAGCTTGTCAGGAGGGTTGCAACAGAGCTAGGAAGAACTTCAGAGCGTGGGTCTTATGCAAACCTCCAGGTGACTCCAGGTGCCCCGAAGACAAGTGAGGGGGAGCAAAGTGGTGTAAAACTGGTGGGCATGTTTTCACTTTACGAAGGTGCCATAACCATCAGTGTATATCCAGGGATCTGTAGCCAAATTCTCATCCTGATTTCTGGGACCGGAAAGGGAAGGGAAAGCCTCTGCTCATGGATTCAATATTGGGAAGGCATTTCTTAATGACCTATACCATAGTGATCTCGAGTGCTGACGACTAGTCAGAGCTTCCATTTTCCAGAAAAATGGAGTGAGTCTATGTGTGTGTCTGTGTCTGTGCGTGTGTGTGTTTTGGGTCCATATGGGCTGACATGGAAGGAGATGCAAGATAAGTTTTCATACATGTGTGTTTATAAAAAAGCAAATTTTGTTTAAAATGGTTATTACTTCTATGCACAAGGAAATAGTATAATATTGGCATAGGCTTATTGGACATTTTACCTTTACTCTCGGCATTTTGGGATAGTTTGAATTTTTTGCCAGAAGTTTGCATTTATAATCTGAAAAAGAATCTCCATTCCTTTTTTCTCCCGGAAGCTTCCTAAAAAAAACAAAAAACAAAAACAAAACAACAACAACAAGAATGAGGAACAGAAACATTACATATTTGATAGCACTGAGACATTTTCATTACTTCAAACAACAACTTGTGAGTGAGGGTTAACATGCATGGTTAAAATCCTTTACAGGGAGAAAAGATGCTGAGAGAGGACTCTTGTCCCTGAGGTTTTTGGATGGAGAGGGCAAAGCCCAGAATTCTCAGGTGGGATTCTTTTTTTTTTTTTTTTTAAGATTTTATTTTATTTTTTATTTTTTTAAGATTATATCAGAGAGAGAGAGAGAGAAAGCGTGAGTGGGAGGGTGGGGAAGAGGGAGAGGGAGCAGACTCCCTGCTGAGCAGGGAGCCAGACACGGGGCTCCATCCCAGGACTCTGAGATCATGACCTGAGCCGAAGGCAGATGCTTAACCAACTGGGGTATCCAGGTGCCCAAGACTCTTTCTTGAGAAAAGTCAGTTTGGGATACGTGGGTAGCAGAGCACGTTTTCCTGAAAGCTCGTTTCATGGAAAGTGGAGAAGCAGAGCTGACCAGGAACTTAGGAAGACCTGCCACCTCTGGGAAAAGTAGGAAATTTGTGAAGTAGAAACCCAAAGGTGGACTGCAACTCCCACATGCTGGAGAAAATGAAAGGCTAAGTCATCCCCATCAAGACAACTGTGACATTCAGAGCTTCCCTGTGACCAGGGAGATTTTCTTTTTTTTTTTAAAAAAGATTTTATTTATTTATTTGAGAGAGAGAGATCACAAGTAGGCAGAGAGGCAGGCAGAGAGAGGGGGAAGCAGGCTCCCCACCGGGCAGAGAGCCCGATACGGGGCTCGATCCCAGGACCTGGAGACCATGACCTAAGCTGAAGGCAGAGGCTTAACCAACTGAGCCACCCCAGGTGCCCCGACCAGGGAGATTTTCATCCAGCTTACAGTGGAAGCAAATGCGGGTGAAGGTGTGTTTGGACAAAGTAGACTCTAGGATCCTCACTCCCCCAGCTCAGCCCTGCAGTTCCTCTCTCCTGTCCAGCATCAGAAGGATGGAGTCTATGCTAGGAAGAGCAGTGATCACAGAGAAGACAAGCAAACCAATGTGGGTGGGGAGTGGGGAACCTAAAAAAGGACACATCTTGAGAATATTCTAGAACAAAGCAGGTAAAAATTACTAGCAGAGTTCTATACGAAATAAAAGATATAATATTCTACTTGAAATGAAAGCTCAAAGAAGAGATATAAGGGCTCAAGAAAGAAACTACAGAATGGCTGAAGGGGATTAAAAGTGGGTTGGTTATGCTCAAGGGAAACATAGCAAGGCAAAATTAAGACATCTGGGAAATGATGGATAACCCCAGAAGGAGTGAAAAAGAAAAGGAAATGCGGAAACACAGGAATATGAAAGATGGGATTGAGAAAATGGAGCAAAAAAAAAAATGAGTTTGACAGCAATAGAGTTTAAAGGAACAAAGAGAGAAAATGAGAAAATAGGTCAGGAAAGCTATTCGAAGAGAAGATGGGAAAACTTTGGTGTGTCTGGAGATTCTCCCTGGGGAAATGAAAAGGGACTGACGAAGGCCAGCAGCACAGGGTATCCTAATAAACTTAGGGGAGTTCAGTGAAACATTCTAGTGGAGAAAGAATTTGATTCAGACACCCTGTATTAGTTCTCTATTGGCACGTGACACATTGCCCCCAAACTCAATGGCTTATAAAACCAAACATCTATTGTCACGTAGTTTCTATAGGTCAGGGATCCAAGTTTTGCCTCCCTGGGTTCTCTGGCTCGGGGTTACTCACAAGGCAGCAACTATGGGGTTGGTCTGAGCCGTGATCATCTCAAGAGTAGGTTGGGAGGACCAACTTCCAAGCTCACTCATGTGATTGTTCATAAGATTCAGTTGCTCAAGGCTTGTTGGAGTGAACTCCTCAGTTTTTCTCTGGCTGTTGCCTGGAGGCTGTCCCCTGATCCTTGCCATGGGACTTTTCCATAAGGCTCCTCAATGATATACCAGCTGGCTTCCCTCTGAACCACAAGTGCCAGGTAAAGTACAATTGTTTGAATCTCAGATAACCACGAATAATTTTTGAGTATAAGTATGTCCCAAACATTGCGTGCGACACACTTACATGAAAAGATGACTTGTTGCTTGTCTGAACATTTAAATTTACCTGGGCATCTATATATTGATTTGCTAACTCTGTCAACCCGGCTCAGATGAGCTGGTGAGAGAGCTGAGGGGCACAAGAAAGGCAGAAGTCACAGTCTTTTGGTAACTTAATATTGGAAGGGATATCTCATGGTTTTTATGATATCCTATCTGTTGGGAGCAAGTCATTAAGTACAGCCCACTCTCAAGGGGAGAGGATTTCACAAGGGCATGAACAGTGGAAGAGGGGAGAGAATATGGTGGGGATCTTAGAGAGTCCCCAGTGTACACCTCCCACCACACACACACATGTGCACACATGCACACACAGACACAAAAAGCGAATCATATACATGGATGAATAAAAATCGGGTGTTGGTAACACTTACCTATAGGAACACTCAAAGCTAAAAAAGGGAAACAAGGTCTAGAAAATTCTCAGGGCAGTTCACACCACTACTTGCCACTAGGAGTAAAAGAACAAAAAGAAAGTGTGTTGAACCTTCCAACCACCAGAAAGGAAGGATGGCCAAAAAAGGAAAGCAGATACTATAGAGTGAAAGGTTTCATTTTTGTTTTGGAAGTATTAAGGATATAAAGGATTTAAACAAACAAACAAAGAAGAAAACCCAAGATGATGAAAATATGGTAATTTATCTCATCAGTAAATTTAACTCAGATAGACTCACCTTTTAAAACATTTTCTTAAATATTAGCAGATTGTACCAAAAAGCAGAACCTAGGAAAGGCAGCTAAAGCAAAATGACCTGAAAATTTGAAGACAAAGCAGTGGTGAGAGACAAAACTAACAAGTGCTTGAACCAACAGACTAATGTGAAAAATCATTATTTTGGATTGAAAACGCTGTTCATAGTAAAAAGGACAGAGCTGACAATATAATGAGCATCCCTCGTGAATCGTGATACATCAAACAGAGAGGTGTCAGTAGGCGTATGGGCAAGTTGGAGATTTTATTTTTTATCTTATTTCATTTCTTAAATTGGATATTTTAATACACTTTTCTCAGAGTCTGACAGATGAAGTAGAAAGAAACCATATAGATAGAGACACCCAAGAAATGCTATAAATAAGCTGCGCGTGACATTGAAAAATAGGTCAGAGCAAAGAGCAAAAAGGGGAAAAAAATGCACTGACCAGGGAACACTTCCTAGTAGAAATGACAAAGAGTATGTCTCCTGCACCTGGAGGAATAAATACATAAAATAACAGTGAAGTAAAAAACAAAAACAAAAACAAAGCAAAACAAAAAACCCAAAAAGCAAAAAAAAAAAGCTCTACTATCTGGAAAATGTAAAGTCTCTTAAAGAAAAACTCTTGTGCCAGCAAGAGAAGCCAAGCCCAAATCACACACTTTTTATAAAACAAGGAAAATTTTAAAAGATGACATTGATTTTGATTAGTAGAAACGAAGTCGGTTTCTTCAAAGGGTGTACACGTCTGATCCTGCCGGGCCCTTATTTAAAATTGGTTAATGGCTACCTGTTGCTTTTTCTTTTTTTTTAAGATTTATTTATTTATTTATTTGTTAGAGAGAGAGCAAGCGAGCACAGGCAGACAGAGAGGTAGGCAGAGGCAGAGGGAGAAGCAGGCTCCCTCCCGAGCAAGGGGCCGGATGTGGGACTCGATCCCAGGACGCTGGGATCATGACCTGAGCCGAAGGCAGCTGCTTAACCAACTGAGCCACCCAGGGGTCCCAGCTGTTGCTTTTTGAATGAAGTTGAAACTGTGAGGCTTTTGTGTTCCATGATGTGTGGTAAGTGGGGCTCTAGGGTGGTCCCCCATGGTGTCACTTCCTGCTCGTAAAGTGATGGATGTCACTTTTGAGATTAGATTTCTAAAAGGCTCTGGTTTCTCACTCTGTGTCTCTGTCTCTGTTTCTGTTTTTGTCTCTCTGAGAGCAGAATAGGAGATACCTAGATAGGTCTGCCCCAGGAAGACAGGTCTGCAGTGGTCTGTTTATCAAACAGACAGAGGGAGCAGGGACAGAATGAGTATGAAGAATTTTAACACAGTGACCATTGCCACTGGACCATACCCACAGTCACCATACTCAGAGACCAAAAAGTGTCTCTGGATCCTGTTCAGTTAGATTCAGGACTCCTTACCCTCTGTGTGTGAAGAAGAGTGGGGAAGGTGTAGGATAGAAACCTCCTGAATGTCAATTTGTGTTATTATCTTCTCTAAGCCAGTGGGTCAAGAAGAAAGCCCGGGGTCCACATGGTTATGGCTGTTCCCTCAGGCCTTCAGGGAAACAGCCAGTTCTGTTCTGTTCCCACTTCTTGAAAGGCCCCCACCATGGGGCCACCACAGTTCTTTTGTCTTGTTCTGGAACCTAAGCATTCTTAGGACTCATGAGAGTATCTGAAAGAGGTCCACATATCCTTTAATCCTATGTATACCGAGTCTGGAAAGCACAGAATCCCAAAGAGTCACCTTCTAGTCTCCTTCCCATCTCAGAGTATATAAAACTCCTTTGATCCATACAATCAACCAGAGACTGTATGGGACTCACGTCCCAAAAGAATGCCTAAACTTTAACAAGAAACAGGAAGAAATCAAGACCTGAACATGGAAAGTGCTTTCTCTTCTAGAAAGAAAAATCTCCCAAAGTTATAACAATTCTCCACTCTCTAATTTCCCATGATGCTTTAGGGTCGCCCAGGTAAAAGGGTCTCTCACTTTGGTTTTTTGGACATATGTTGGGCTTCTTTGGTCTTTGGCATGTGTACAGTCAAATTATCCAATTCTGGGTGCTGACATGTGCTCCTTTCCAAATGCATGAAGCGCCAGCATGGAAGAAACACATTCCTTTCCATGTGCTCTGTATCCTTTCCTCTTGGTAACTGACTCCCCTCTCACTGTGAGTCTAGTGGGGATGTCCATCAAGTGTCTTCACCTCCTCTTGCTATAGGATTAAGCATGTCACCAAGATAAGCCATCAGTGACTGCATTTCTCACAACACCTGGACACACTGATTGGATTTGATCTGGACATAAGACCCAAGTAAGACCCATCCTCTAGAGCCCTTTGGGGCAGGGGAATAGAAAACATGACTTCTCTCCAAAGAGCAGGAGTTCTAAAGACAATGTAAGCTTGAGGCTGAAGCCATGGGATTGCAGGCACAAGATGAGGACAGAATGCTGGGCGCCTGGGTGGCTCAGTAGGTTAAATGTCTGCCTTAGGTTCAGGTCATGATCCCAGGGTTCTAGGATTGAGTCTCACATCAGGCTCCCTGCTCAGCCGAGAGTCTGCTTCTTCCTCTGCCCCTCTCCCCCATTTGTGCTCGCTCTCTTGCTCTCTCTCTCTCAAAAATAAATAAATAAATAAGTAAAATCTGTATAAGATGAGGACAACATGTTACTAACTGAAAATAAGAATAAGCAGAGACAAACAGCTGAGTGGTGGGGAGGGATAGGCAGTCAGAAAAAGAGAGAACGGTGACAATATTATTTGAATCTCTGTAGCCATCCCAGCCTGAAGCTAGATCTACCCCCAGATACTTGCCTTTTATTGCTTAACTGCTAGAGTGAGTTTCTGGCTCTTCTAATTCAAAAATGTTTTGAGTGGCCTGGGTCATGAGACATGCATGATTTCTAGGGCGTGAGATGTCTCCTCCCCCAACACTCCTGCAGAAATGTCCAAATGCACAACTGGTGTTGTCATCACGGTAGCCTGGAACCACACCAGGAACTGTGTTATCTCCAGTGAGACCTGCCTTCCCTCTCCGCACTCTGAAGTTGAGGAGTAAAGAAACCACCTCCTTCAACACCGTGAAAAATCTCACTATGTTGGGCCCAAACCAGGAGCCTGTGATTTCAGTATGAGGTCCAGGACACTCTTCACCTGGCTCCAGTCATTCTTCTTTCTTGCTATATCTGGTTATTGGTGCAGGGGGCCACAGCCCCAGCCTGGCTGAAGCTGACTCCTAGCACTGGATCCAGAGTGTACATTTCCCCCAAGTTGTGCTTTGGCTCCAAAGACTCATCTTTGTGCATTTCCCAACTTGGCTCCAGATCAGGCATGAATACATTATTGATTGAGTGTAGGATTTTGCGAATATGATATTATTACGCACAAGGCCTGTAAACGCCTGGGTGTTACTGAGATACTTGTACATTAGCAACAACGGAAGAATTACAATGAAAGTAATCCTTAGCAGATGGCGAGCACCTGGTATGACCCTGTAGGGCTTCCTGGCCAAGTTGAATAGGAAATGCAGCGTAGGCCTCTTGCAAAGGTTTTTTCAATGCTCTGAATTTAACATGATCAGGTCTCCAAAGCAGGCCCCATCCTACTCACCCAGCTGTAGGTACAGAGGAAGAAGGCAAGGTGGTGAAATTTTATCAGTCTTCCTTGCCCTGTCTGCTCACCAGGCAAGTACCAGAAGAGATGGCCCGTGGATGCTCAGCCTTTAATTCACAGCAATTCTTCCTGGTAGTAACTCTGGTCTAATATTTTGCATTCTTTAATCAATCATTTACTAAGCCCTTAATATATATCAAGTGCTGTTCTAGACATTGAGGATACAGCAGTATGGAAAAAGTGCTACCCTCACTGAGCTCATGTCGTTATATGAGAAACCCACTTAAATCAGATAAGCAAATAAAAATGTGGAAAGTGATTTAAAAGAAATTAATGTGGCACTGTGCTGGTGAATAGCTGACAGAGGGCTGGGAATGGCTTGGGTGGCTCATGAAGACCTTCCGGAGGTGATATTTGAGCTAGATCCGATGAATGCAAAGTAGTCTGTTGTGCAAAGAGCCAGGAGAGGCACATTAGAGGTGGAATAGCATGTGCAAAGTTCCTGAGGCAAGGAAGATTTTAAGATATTCTCAGAATGGCCAGTGGGGCCATAGCATGGATGGCAAGGAGAAAGGTGCTGTGAATGAGGTTGGAGGAGGGGTTAAAGCCAGATCATGTGTTGCTGACAAGGCCATGATGAATACTGTCAGGACTTCACAGTTTATTCCAAGGGCACTGGGAAGCCATTGGAGGGCATAAAGGAAGAAGGAAAGATAGTGGGAGAGATCATTTGATTTATCATTTAGGAGGATTTCTCTAGCTGCTATGTAGATATTATTAGCTTCTAGGAAGGCAAAATGGGACACATGGCAGGAAGCTAAAGCAGAAGTCCAGTTGTTCCAGACCCCAAGCAACAGAATCAGCAATTCTTTCTCCCTTGTGGGATGGAAGGATTGGAAAAACTGGTTGCCAGAAAAGAAAGCATGAGGAGAGGGAGAAGAAGTGCACCTTCCACTGACCTATGAGATTGTATATAGATCCCCTTACCTGGATATACAATGAGAAATGTTATATGCTTTAAGCTCACAATTTAGCTTAGTCTTTGAAAAATCCCTTGGAAATAGGACTCTATCTCCCCATTTTATGGGTAGGAATACAAGCTTTAAGACTTTAACTTAAGAAGTAATGTCTTCAAGTTGGAAGGCTAGAAAGTTCCTCATTTCTCCACAGAGACACTGATTGACCCAAATACTTTTATGAGAAGTCCAGAATCCAGTGAGGAGGTTGCAGTATTCCAGATGAGAAACACACACACACACACATAAAACAAGAATACCCATACTGAAATGAGTAAGAAGAGCAATTTCACTACCCATGCCAGCCCCTACCCCAAGCTGGTATAGGTCAGCACCAACAGAGATTGCCCAGCCCACAACGACTCTCTTGTAGATAGTAGACTGGAGCATGCCTCCAACATTCTAATTCTTTTGGCACACTGCCTGAGGGGCCAATATCTGTCTTGCTTCATACAGAACGCGGACAGAACCAGCATAATTCAGATGCCTGAGGGCAGTTTAAGAATAAAGGAAAGGGAATGGCAACTTGGTGTACCCAAGACAGCTCTGGAAGATTCAGAGGAGGCACAGAGACTGAGACTTCTTTCCCAGAAGAAAGGAAGAGGTGTGGATTATGTTTCCAGTGTCCCAGACTCTTGATGTACTGCTGAAAGACCGGGCTCTGTCATGCCTCACCCAGGCATCGATGGAACTGCATAGTTTTGTAGGAGTGGTTAAGAAAAGTTGCTGATGACTTGGTGCAGCCAATGCACCTTTGTGAGAAGGAATTTATCGCAATATAATAAGAATACATCTGAGGCGCCTGGGTGGCTCAGTGGGTTAAAGCCTCTGCCTTCGGCTCCGGTTGTGATCTCAGGGTCCTGGGATTGAGCCCTGCATCGGGGGGGGGGGGTGTCTCTGCTCAGCAGGGACCCTGCTTCCTCCTCTCTCTCTGCCTGCCTCTCTGCCTACTTGTGCTCTCTGTCTCTGTCAAATAAATAAATAAAATCTTAAAAAAAAAAAAAAAGAAGAATACATCTAACAGCATACTTAATGGTAAAAAACTGAATGTTTTTCCTCTAAAATCTGGAACAAGGCAAGGATCTCCACTCTCATTGTTACTATTCAACATAATATTTGAAGTCCTGGCCAGAGCTATTAGACAAGGAAAAAAAAATAAAATACATCTAAATCAGAAAGGAAAAAGTAGAATGATCTACTTGCAGGCCACATGATTTTATATGGAGAAAACCTTAAAGACCACACACCCTGTTAGAATGAACAAATTCAATAAAATTGAAGAGGTCAAACTCAATATACAAAAATCAGTTGCATTTTCTGTACACTAACAATAGATTATCCCAAAAGGAAATTAAGAAAACAGTCTCTCGGGGTGCTTGGGTGGCTCAGTGGGTTAAAGCCTCTGACTTCGTCTCGGGTCATGATCCCAGGGTCCTGGGATCGAGCCCCACATCGGGCTCTCTGCTCAGTAGGGAGCCTGCTTCCTCCTCCTCTCTCTCTCTGCCTGTCTCTCTGCCTACTTGTGATCTCTATCTGTCAAATAAATAAATAAAATCTTTTAAAAAAATACTTACAATAGCATCAAAAATATGAAAATGCTCAGAAATAAACTCAACCAAGGAGGCAAAAGACTTGTACAATTCTATAATCTGAAAACTATATAGTATTGATGCAAGAAATTAAAGAAGACACAGACAAATGGGAAGATGCCTTGTGTTCGTGGATTGAAAGGCTTAATGTTAAAATGTCTAGCCAGAGCTGGAGGACACATCACCTGGGTGCATAATGTCAGAGGATAGAGTATGATGTCACAAACTTGTGTTAACCAGCTTCATTGGTATTTCTGAAAAAATTCATGCTGATTTCCCTACATAAATGTGTTTCCCTTTCTCTCTCTCTCTCCTTTCCTATTTCCTCTGGTGCTTTCTTGCTCTCATTTACCCTTCACTCAACCCTTGCTTTTATTTCTTTCTTCCTCTGGTTTATGATCTTTATTTATTTAGGGAGTTCATGAATGATATTTCTTACTTACTCTAGAGGAAAGGGAGGATAGGAAGCAGAAGGTGAGAAGAGCAAGGTGGGAAGATCTGGGGAGGGAGAAAAAGAAGACAGATGTGTCTTGTTCCCATGACAATCATGGGAATCACATGGGCCCCTTGTACCCACATGAGATTCTTATATACAAGGAATCTCAGTGAGAGTAGGACAATTACTGTTGCCTAAAAGTTATGAGTAAAGTTCCAAGACTGGGAACAATAGGCTTAAATTCTAAAGAAGACCTTGCAGGATATAGATACTCCCTCCAGAGCTTAATAAATGTGGGACCTGGCCCCACTGTTATCACCCCCCAAAAATTCTTGGGATCTTCTCAAATTCTTGGGAAGAATTTGCTGGTGGCCTTGTGGGGAGAATGTTATGACCTTCCTCTCCCCCTGCCATGCTTCACCTCACCCTAAATCAGTAGAGGGCCTGCACCAGTGGAACTACTGGCAGAGACTGCAGTGTCTTCGGATAGTAAGTCCACGTGGCCCTCTGCTCATACTCTATGCTCCTATGAGAAAGGTGTGGGGTGCCTGGGGCAAGATGGCGGATGGTAGAGAGGAAAGAGCAGTTAGCTGTGGAACAGCCAGCACTCACTGTCTGTCAAGGCAAGAATGTGCTGGTGTCCCAGGGTCCTGGTGTCACCCTGCCCAGGTCAGATACTTGACATATGGGATTCCTAAACAGCAAGAATGTTTGCAATTCCCAAAAGGAGCAGAAGCTAAGAGGAGTACAAAGAGGTCAGCCAGAGTGTAGTCCCCTCTATCTCCAACCACAGACCCCTCATGGCTTCTCTCAAAGAACTCACACATTCACTCCCTACCTTCTCCTCTCTCAGACCCACCAGGTGAGAACCACCAGGCGCCTCCTAAAATAGCAGAGAGAGAGCTACCGCAGAAAATGTGCTTTCCCTCCTCTTAGCCCACAGACAAATCCCAATACACCAGAAGGAAGAAAGAGAGAAAAGAGAAGTCTCTTTACTCCCCCCACACTAAGGCTTGACCAGTGCTGGGGGGAAATGAGAGGGGAGCCCAAATCAGAGTAGAATGGAAGCCCCCATGGCTGTTCAGTATCAGAAAGTGGCAAGAAACCTAAGGAATCTGACACAGACATTAGGAAGGCACACAAAGGGGGAAATTGTCACAGCATTTTGAAGGAAGCGATTGGACAGAAAAAACAAATTTGTGTTTTATCCCACCCCCAGCCCAAATGTGATTAAAATTAGAGTAGCAATCAAGACATTGGCAGTTCATACTGATGGAGAGCTAATCTTGAGGCTGCACCAAGCTCAGAAACTGCCACTATCTTTGATGTGGATGCCATGTTGAGAACAAGGCAGGGACTTGCTGAGGTCCCCCGCTGAGACTCAGGGTTCCAGAGCAGGCAGCCCTACCTCCATGACCATGCTCCTCCCAGTGTTAAGATACACCACTGCATTTTCCTTCCCATTCTGGCACACAAAAGGGCCTGGTCCAGGTGGCTGCAGATACATGGTACAAACCATAGTCTGGGGACTTTGGAACCTCTAGCTTCAACGGGCTCATCTCTCCATGCCAGGGTGCTGTGGTGTCATTACTTCTCTGGGACCCATGGTGTGAAAACGGTATGATAAACATTGCTACGGGGGAAAGGCAGGGATTGAACTTGCCAGGCCCAGTGTTGGGAGGATCCCAGGTATTCTTTCTTTGATCATTCTAATAACCCTAGGAGGGAGAGACAAGTAGATCCATCTTGTAATTAAAGATGTTAGGCTCAGAGAGGTTCAGTCATGTGCCTACAGCCGTGTGTTTTGTATCTGGGTCTTAATTTATGAAGGTGACTGTGTGATGTCACCAAGAGGTCAATGCCACTGAAAGAGAAGTTGAATATTCCTCACAGTGCCCCCAGAAATGAGACACATGATTCACCATGCAGTTCCGTAGGAGGAAGACCCCAGGTTTTGGTCAAGGAACAGGTGCAAGAGCGAGGGAAGGTTTAGGCCAACATGTTTATGGGGGATAAGGCAAGGGAGGACAGGGTGAACTTAGAAGTGGCTAGTTTGAATCATTTCAGCAGGGCTTTGGGCTACAGAGGTGTTCCCTAGTTGCCCAGCACCTAGCCCTGGGTGATTAGGGCAACTGTTGCCCCCTGCGTTGTTCTGGCCAGGTAAAGGAGGTGTGGCTCTGGGTTGGTTAGTCTGAAAATCAAAAGCATGTTCCAGGCTGAGACTTTTGCCCTCTCTAAAAGTTGGGAAGGCCAGTCTCTAAGATGTCAAGACATCATCATATACAGAAAATTTAAAGACACAATTAATATAGTACGGAGCAAGAAAGGGCTAGAGTTGGGATTCAAACCTGGATCTTCTCATTCTACCTTCCTTATGCCATGGATTGCCCAGCACTAGCCCCTGGAGCTGACTTTTATGAGGTTTAGCACCAGCTGCAATGGGCCTGAAGAGCAGGAGGTCGGGGTTGGACAGGGAATAGCACTGTGCTTGTCAATCCAAGTCCATTTCCAAAGTAGCTGATGGTGCATGAACTTGAAGATGGTAACTATCCAGGCCTGTGCCTCTTGAGAACACTCCTTATCTCATGTCTAGGGTTTCTTGGTGCTTTGGGGCAGAAACCTGGATTCTGATGAGAGTCCCTAAGGAGGGAACCAGGTAGCAGTGGCTCCTACAAGTAATCTGAAGCAGTTTCTGGTGAGGAAACCCTGTCATCCTGCAGGAGGGGAGACGAGGGTGGGCAAATTAAGCCAGCATGGGGAGACCTCCAAAGGTTCCCTTGCTGGGTTCTTTCTTTCTTTTTTTAATGTTCTGACTCTAATGAGGATCATGAGAGGGGAGTCATATGGAAGACGGAAGCAGAACCTGCTGCTGCCCCCTTCACAGTTGCAGAGGACCAAAGTCTAGCCCTATTTAGGGAAAGATTGAGCTGAGTTTCAAGGGAGCAATTAGCAGATTCTGTCTGGTATGGACAACAGGTCATGAAGGACCTTTAATGTCAATTTTTGTGATGGGAGACTCAAGTAGGAGAGGTCCAGACAGCCAGCCTCCATTGATTTAATGGCATGGGCATTCACGCTCACACACATGCACCTGCACACACCCATTACGGTCACAGCATGATCCTTACCACCCATATCCTCAGGTTGCTGAGGAGGGCCCATCAGCGCAAGACCCGCAATGTTCGACCAGTTTGCACAAGCAGCTTGAGAATAATACAGCTTCCCATCCACTGTCTCTCTTTGATCGTCTTCTTTGATATATTCCTTTTCGACTTTGATTCTCACCTTCTGCAGACAGCTTTGATGTGTTCTGTCCTCTGTTCATTCATCCGTCTGTCCACGCATTCATTCGTGTATTTTTCGGACACCCGGTGCGTTTCTTTTGGTGTTCCAGGTTGGAACTGAAAAAGAACCAGCTAAGATGCAGTATTTCTCCATGGTTGGGACACCGGAGTTTGGCTCCAGGAATGTTCTATTTTTCTGCCAAGCAAACATGACTCTAATTGGTAGATGTTGTGTTGTTTATCATGCAAATGTGATTTCACTTCGAACAGCGTTTTAAATTGATGACTGAATTCATTATATTTTTTTAATCATAAAAGCCTTACACTTACACACACACACACTCACACTCACACCATATTTTCTTCATCTCCAAACACAGGCATTCTGCCCAACACTGATGGGCATGGCCGTTCTCCTTTGAAATTAATTAAAAACACTTATAATTAAATAAATTTGATTTACAGCAATACTTGCTCCAACGCCAGTATTAACTTGCATGGTCTGGCTCTTCTTCCTTTCCATTCCTTTCATTTCATTCAGCATCTGAACTGGCAGAAAAGCCAGAACGCCCTGCCAGGCAACATTTGAGAAGCCCCCATTTGCTGCCAGGCACTGTTCTGAACGCTTTCACTAATCCATACTGCTATATACCTAGCAGGTACACACTGTTTCATCTTTGTTAGTGTATGTGGAAACTGAGGCACAGAGCAGTTAACTTTCTCGAGGTCATGCTATGAGTAATTTGGCAGAGCTGAGATTCATACCCACCCCGCCTGGCCCCAGAACCCGTTTCTTGGCTCGTATTCTCTACTATGTCCCAAAGCAGAAATAAATACCACCAGCGGAAGGATGGAAGGTAACGCAGTCCCCAGACAGGAAGGATTGAAAGATTTCTCTTTAATGTGAGCCGAAAACCGAAATTAGAATGACATGACAGGTCGGGCTGAAGCTTAGTGGGAAGTTATTCTTGCCTGTCAAAAGAAAATGCTTCCCCCTGTGGGCACATGCTTCCTGCAATTACACACACCTCATAAACCTTCCATGTTTATAGGGCTTTTAAAATTATAAAATTTAGAAATCAAGTAAGAGCCAAATATAAAATTAACCTCAAATGACCAACATAAGTGTCATGGGCTAGGTGATATCTTGCTGATGCTAGATCTTTAAACTCAGGGTGACAGGGGTCCCACCTGCCACACATGGTCCCTTTGAGCACACATATCTAGACTGCTGTGTGATCTCTGTGTCCTTCTACTGGTTTTCCTCACTAGGGCTTTGGCGAAACCTTTGTTCACACAGAGAACACGGCAGCACTTGGCCTCACTCCATGGGAATGCCCCCATGTTGTGTAGAAGTATACTTAGTTACCTATACAATAAAAGAGACTACTTCCTGGAGGTGGGTGGGCACTGAAATTGCATTGCTCCTGAAAAACAGAAAACAAAGGCAACCAAATGAGTTTTTCTCAGGTTCCCATTGGGCTTATTTCATTGTGCTTGGCATACAGTTTGAACAAGCTTAGTTATCTGGTTTCTCAATCTATAGCAGATCGCAAACAGCGAATTAAAAGAACGGAGAGATAACGCCGTACGCTAGAAGAATGAAAAGATCGAGACACGCCAGCTGAGAGCCAGAGAGAACAGTATCAATCATGGGGCCATTTAACATCACCCCCAAATTGCCCCCAATACAACTGGTCCCAGTATAGAACAATACCACAACTGACGCTCCCTGTGATGACTCACAGAGTCATAAAGGAGAGCTAAGTGGTTTCCTTCTCGCTCCACAAGATGTCAGAAAATGTAAAGCGCGCTTGTCAAAGATGTTCACTGAAAATGATTAAAGTAAGAAAGGGTTTCAGGATTTAAAGGGCAAGCCCCAGTTTGGAACTGGCCAGGTCCTGAGACGTGACAGTGGAGAATTGATAGTGTCATCTGCATGTGCTCTTTCTTAAGTTAGAATGTGAAGAAATAGAGAGCAGGGACTGGAGATGTATTTCTGGCCTTTGTGGTCCCCAAAATAGACTGTCGTTCATGCCACCATCGTCATCATAATAACTGCGTATTGTCTCGGGCTTCACACTTAACGAATCGTCATGACATGTGTACATAGGACCTGGTAACCCACACCTCGTGGCTTTGTGATACGGCCACCGCATTTCCCAGAATTCCCTTTGCAGAGTGTTTCTGGTCAGGGTTGACCATAAGAGATATTTTTTTATGTCAGATTTTGAGGGTGCATATGAAGGGACCGCCATCTTGTTTTTATGTTTCTCCACCTTGTTGCTGGTCTGTGGACTCACCTTGTTGGACTGGGGCAGCAGCCGTGGAAACAACTCCACCTTCCCCTGGGATCCTCCTTCATCTTCGCCATCTCCTGGGCCAGGTGTGTGTGGCTGTGTGATAAAGGATGCCAGCCTCTCTTGCAGGACCCAGCTTCATTGAAGCTGGAGGCAATGAGGAATGACACTGGTTCAGGTTGGTCCTGCTGGGCTCCTATTCATGTCCATGGATTCCAACTTGTCCTTGCTCTTCTCCACCTTTCTCCATCTGCCTGTTCTGAAGATTTCAAGCCCCAGCATCAGGCAGGGAGAGAAGAGCCTCCCAGAGATGGTTCAACCAACCGACACCACTGAATAAGGCCAAATCCTTGACCTATGTATATTCTGGTGTGGCTTTGTTTCTGTGATTGAATTCTGATGATAAACCTTTCAGAGATGAGGAGAGAGAACTCAGGGAGGGTAAGTAATTTGTCTGAGTCCTCAAAGAAAGTAAAGGGGTGGAACTCAGTGTGGGTCCATCAGTTGTGTTCTTATTCACCAGGTCATATGGTCTCTTGAATAAAACTTCAGCAAATGAGTGAATTCAAACAAATATAACATCTGACATCATGGGAGCTGCAAAGCAAGGAAGTCGTTTCATTTTCTTGAGCACCTCTTTGGTGCCCAGAGAGCCTGGTCCTGGCATGGGCCAAACCAGCTGCTCCAGAATCTACTTTCGGAACGATCGCAATGGGATCCTTTCAGCCCTGTCTATGACTAAACAACCACCAGTCAAGCATAGGTAGAGCTATCAGCAGAGCTCTCTCCTCCTTTGAAAACACTTGCAGAAGTCTCTTCACTGACACAACTGTCTAGGAGAATATGAAGATAAAGATAAACATGCATACATTAGTGTCGGAAAGGGCTCTGGGGCAGTGATTTTATTTTCCATTCAATGTGCTTCGGTTAGTGTAATACATGGTAGTCATTTCTACTTAGAGTAACAATAGAGAAGATTAATCCAGGCACGTCATATCTTCTGAATAGAGGCATGCAATTTGCATATACCAGTGTTGCTAAACTCTAAAAAAACAACTTGACATTTACTTTCATTTAGGATTTTTTTGTGCGTGACAAAGTCTTTTAAACGATTATCGGTACACTGGAGAATAATGTAACAAGTTCTTAAATTCTGCCATCTAGTAATTTTGATTAAGAGAAATGAAAAGCAGCCCAAACATTTACACTAGGATCCATTGTTCTAACCCTTAGCCAGAAAGGCTGGCCGTTACTTCACACAAGTTATAAATAACTATTACTGCTTTTTCATAGATGAAGCCTCTGACCTTCGAGAAAGCAATAGGGGGAAAACATACTTCATTCTGTTGTTTTAAAAAAATTTTCTTTATTTTTTTTACTATGTCTAAAAAAGAAGAAATATTGATATAGAGATTGCTTGAGCTATAATGTCTAGGAAAACAGACAACATCTACACATTAATTTTTTTTAAGAATTTATTTATTTGTGAGAGAGAGAGGATGAGCACTGGGGAGAGGTAGATGGAGAAGCAGACTCCTGACTGAGCAGGGAGCCCCATGCAGGGCTCAATCCCAGGACCCAAGATCATGACCTGAGCCTAAGGCAGACACAACCGACTGAGCAACCCAGGCACCATACACATTACATTTCTAAGAAACACGAGGTGAAAGAAAATCCTTGGGTAAGCTCTAAGTTTGTACGAAGAAGCTAGATTTGCTATTCTCCACAAAGCAAAGGGTCCTGCTGCATAATATACAGAAATAATTTAATTCCCTTTCCCAAGAGTGAAACTCAAGCTTGCTGCAGCATCGTATTCCATGAAGGCATTTAAAAATGCCAGTCCAAGCACAGAGCTGCTCCTTCCTCTCCTACCCATTTATGCAGTGATTTTCATGCATTTCTGGCCAGGTGTCAATGACAAAGGCCAAGAGGGGATGCAGGACTTCATCCCTGTTCTGCTGGAAGAAGGTCCAGAGGATGGCCATCTCCTCTTGGATCTCCTTCTCCACTTCCATGCTGCAGCTGCCCAGGGATCCCAGACTGTGTCTTCCATGGCCTTGAACTCCTTCTCTCTTTGTGTGTGGTATTGTTCAATTTCAGCCTGAGCTACTTCTTTGGCCTGCTTCAGCCTCTGGTTCTTTCACTTGTGGGCCTCTGACACATGCTCAGAGGCCCACTTCCTACATTTCCTATTAAGTTGAATGGCAATGACCACTTTGGGGCCAAGGTGAGTCTAGGATTTTTAAATGGAGGTGTATCTTACTCTTCCCACTATCGGGATTTCCAATGTCAAAGTAAATGCTCTGATCTGGATGATAGAAGATCTGGGGTCTAATCCACAATTAACAGCTGGGCAACCCAGAGCGAAGCACTTCACTTGTCTGGGCCTTAGTTGACACATCTATGAAAGGAAGGGTGTCCAAATTATACCCATGGGTCATTAGCCCTTGCCATCTAGGTATGGGATAATCAAATGAGAACATACAGTTTCATGACATGTGTTCCTTCTAGGAAATAAGTAAAAGTGGAAAACAATTTGATCACATGTAAATCCAATCCCAAGGTGAGAAGAGTACTAACTCTTCACTTGGACCTGAATTTCCTAAGGACTGTTCCTCCACCAGTTTTGCAAGACTCCCTTCAGGAAAATGAGTAAGATCCTATCTGATTAATTCTTGAACCTCAAGGAAGGCTCGGGAAAGGCAGGAAATAGAAGGGAATAGACGGGATGTCTGTCTCCGCAATGTGAAGATAAGATTCCAAGTCTTTGGGGATGGTTCCTGGGATTACACTAGTGGCCTCTTCTTGTTGAATAAACAGGTGTCAGGACTGTAGTTCCTGGTAAGTTACCAAGAGAGGTGTCCACTCCTATCTTTAAGGAGCTTATGATCATGTGGCATGTGTACGGATGAAACAGTATCTCAGAGCAAGAAGAGCCTCAGACATCTCAAAATCAGTGGTTCTCAGACTGCCCTGCATCACAATCACCCAGACATTCTGCTAAAAAACAGCTTTCTGGGCCCTCCCTGTGAGTTTCTGATTCAGTGTGTTTTGGAATGAGTGCAAGAATCTTCATTTCTAACAAATCCCCATGTGATACTGACTCTGCCCGTCAAGGGGTCATCCTTTATGAAACACCAGACTAGGAGGTTCCCCACTTGTGCCCATGACCTCTAGCAGAGACTGTCAATGTTCCAATACTGCTAATTCATGCTTTTTACAATCTGGTCCTAAACCCTTAGAAGGTTCACAAGACACCACCCATTGGAAAGGCAAAAATAAAGAATAATTTTCATTAACACATTTCACAGAGACGTCATATTCCTTAACTTAGGTCTTTACATTTCCTATTAAGTTGAAAATTGAGCAAAAATTGATCAATTTTCTAGATCGCTTTAAACATTGTTCATTTTAAGGGTTAATTCAGCTAGGATCAGACCGCCCTCTTTTCTACTCTATGAATCTTTTGAATCTGATTCAGACCAAGTATTTTTCTACCATGCTTAAATGACGGGTAGAGTCCACAGTCCATCCTATGGATGGATAGCTTTTCCCAAAATGAACCTCCAACCCACCCATTCCCCATCGGTCTCAGTTCTGAGTATCACACAAAGGCTGTGTCTGCACTGTCTCCTAGTTGGATATTGGTTCAATATCCAAAGGCTCTTATGATGTGCTCACATAGGCCCATGGATTGTCCCAGACACATTGGTCACCCCAGCTGGGACTATGTGATTTTATCTGAGCTATTCCTGAGATCTTAGGGGTTTGGGGATAGACTCAAACTAAGGCTAAGTTTTTCATGGATTCAAAAATACCCCCTGAATACTTCCTCCATGTCAAGCACTAGGGAGGGTTTAGACAAAGATGAGAAAGAGACAGACTGCCTCAATCTTTATGGGGTTCACATGATCATGGGGAAAAATATGAATATGTTTTACACTGTCCTTGACCTTTTATTTCTCTCTTCCTGAACATATTTCATTTTTCTATATGCTTTGCCATCTTAAAATTAAATTCCTCCCAACATCTTAGGATTACTTTATCTGGAAGATTCAGGCTATGTAATGTGAATGCTCTCATTTACTTATTCAGCACCCACTTATTAAAATATGTTGAGATTCACTCAGGAGGGAAGCAGAAATATATGTTAAGAGCCCTGGAGGAATCCTCCAAGGTGGTCAGTGATGTAGACAACAAAATTGTGATAGTTTAAAAGGCATGCCCCAGATTCTTTGACATGTCTACTCCCCCACCCCTTGACTTTTGAGATGTACATGACAGTTCTAGCCAAAAGAGTACAGCGGGAGAGCTGGTCTGTGTCCTCCAAAGTTGTGTTATCAAAATCAACACAACTAACTTATTTGCTGGAACATCCATGCTGGAAACCATGAGTCCCACACAAGAAGACGTGAGGCTTATTGTAAGGAGGTCCACACTATGTGTAAAGTACACCCAAGAGATCCAGTGGTGGTCTCCCAGCTGAGATCCTAGTTTGTAGCCAACATCAACTGCCGGACTTGTAAGTGGAGGCTGTTCCAGATGGTTCCAGCCTTCAGCAACTGAGTCTTCCCAGCTAAGTCCCTAGACATCTCAGAACAAAGACAAGCCATTCCTGTGAGAGACTGGACCTGTAGAATCTGTGAGTATAATACAAGTTGTTTTGGTCCACTACCTTTTGGATAGTTTATCATGCAGTAATGGAAACAAAAACACACAACCATGTCTGTTTTCATTGATCTCCACCCTTGTCAACCAGAATCAGAACTTTCCCATATCTTTTCTGAATCTCCATCCCAGTCCTTTTCTACTTCCTATAATCTGCTGTCCCCAAATCTGCTCTCCTATGTCTTCTCCCCTTTCCCCTTGCTTCCCCCCTCCTCCTCTCTCTTTTTGCTCTCTTTCTTTCTCCAGCCACCCTCATCTTCAAATACACCAAATTCTCTTCAAATTTTCTTAGACCCTTTCACTTCTTTCGGCCCTTGCCAGACCTGGTAGTGAATATGCCACAGAAACAAAACACAGTAAATCACATTACAATTTTCACACCTACAAGAGTCTACCCATGGTTTAAAAAAAAAAAAAAGAAAGAAAGAAAGAAAAAAAGATTTCCAAGCCCCCATGGATGAGTTGCTTATTTCTTTCCTTTTCATTTTTTTTTCTTTTCTTTCCTTTTCTCCTTTTTTTTTTTTTTAAATTTCAAAATTAGTTGTAAAACCACCTGAATAGTCCCATGGAGAAATGACTCTGCCCTATTCATCAAACAAATTATCACAAGGTAATTTAGAGACCCTATGCTTCGTACTTAACACAGCAGAAGAGCTAAAAAGGGTCCAGTGACCAAAAAAACTCTCCCAAAACAAAACAACAACAACAACAACACACACACACAAAACAACAAAACCCACAACATCTGCAACAGGCAAAAATTGACAAAATTCATTAGGTCTTAGGTATGTAGACCCTTTGGTCCTGTAGGAATATAAACCCACAAGGTTGTACATACCTATGTACGTTATTTGGATCATGCTCTTGGTTTCACACGTACACCCATATGCGAAATTTGTCACATTGTACATTTAAAATAAGTACAGTTTGCAAAATAACTATCACACCTCAATAAAGCCATGGGGGGAAAAAGAAAGAAAGGAAAAGGACATGGGAAAAAAACCGACCTTTTTTGTTTATTGGAGGCACTTTCTGCATGTAAAGATAAATGTACAGTCAGGATAGCTCCTGAGTGTACCACTCAGTTCTAGGAAAAAACAGAATATAATTAGCACCCGGCCTCATTCGAGACGGGATTTTTCTTAAAGGAAAGAAATTCTCCTGTCTCTTGACATTTGGTTGAAATATTGAAAATAAATTGTACCTTGCATAGAGGGCCTGGCACATTCAATTCTCCATCTCTGTCAGGAGAGAAAGACAGGCACCTCACTCTATAGTGTGATTTATAGCAACAAGCACAGGAGAAAGCGCTTCGCCTTCTTTTTCAAGCTAAAGCTCTCTTCTAATTAACAGAGAACAGGGCTTGTTTTTTGCAGAGTTGGGGACGGGAGGGAATGCTTGCAAACATCCGTGTACCCGTAAGAAGAGGGAGACAGTTTGATCAGAGCTGTGGCTGTTCTGTGTGGTTTTACAAACCAGAGGGACCCGTTGCAGACAAGATACACAGTGCAGAAAAGCGTGCATACAAGAATTACAGTTCCCACATGCTGTCAAAGCTGATCATCCAAGCTGCCACCATGCTCTTTACCACCCCGAAGATAAAGAAAGTACCTTAAGATTGAAAATGCTGGGGGTGTTGGGGGGGAAGGGGTTTGGTGTATATTCCTCCTGACTCGATTAGTTCATTTACAAGTGTTTACTGAACTGTCTGTTCAATGCCAGGGATGTAGACAGGATAATAGGAATATATTAAACACATCCTTGACAATTTGGAACTCATAGGCTAACTGGGGAAATGAAAGAATAAGCAATTAAAACACAACTTACCAGTTGCTGACATAGAGATATTTCGAAGGCACAATGGGAGACAAAAACCGTAGCTGGAGAAACCCCAAAGTGCCTGGCACAGAAGAGGACCAGTGGGCTAGGTATTCAAGGAGGAGTTGAAAGTGAATGTAAAAGGCACCTGGGGGGCTCAGTCGGTTAAGCGTCCGCCTTCGGCTCAGGTCATGATCTCAGGATCCTGGGATCAAGCCCTGCATCAGGCTTCCTGCTCAGGGGGGTCTTCTTCTCTCTCTGCCCCTTCCCTGGTTCAGACTTGCTCACTCTCAAACAAATAAAATCTTTACAAAAAAATAAAATGGAAGACTAAAGAAGATGCGCTGATATGTTCCAGGCATAAAGAAGAGTTAACACATGAAGGGTTACATGTTTGTTCCGTGTATGTGTGCATTAATACTTCACAAGTGAAAACTTGACCAAAACTAGGGAGTTCTGTGTGTCAGGTGTGAGATGGTTGGTGGCAGTTATGTGGGGTGGGAAGTCTCCTCTTGATGTGGAGGGTAACAGTGCAGAAACAGCAATGGGGGATTTGAAGGACAACCAGATTGATACACCAGGGCATGGCAGCTACACCAACAGTGGGCTGGACACTGCCACAAATGCCCCACTATCCCACAGAACAATCGTTCAATCAGGTGTGTTGGGCTGGGAACGGGACCATTTACCAACCAGGTACCCGACTCAGTGGCTTTACCTATAAAAGACATTGCTCCATCATGCAGTTGACCTGACCTTATCTGTGGCTGTAGGTCTCTCTCAAGTCCTCAGGCTACTCTCAAGCTTAAGACCTCAATGAGATGTTTCAGAAGAATCTACTCATCCAGTTTGGTGAGCAAATTCCAGACACAGAAAGAAGCTTTATTGTTAAAAGATGAAAAAATAGAAACAAGATAATAGGGGACCTATGAAAAGATCCTAAACACAGATGGATAGTATAATACTTATGAAACAAAAGGAGGACATTCTTTTTAAGGATTTACTGCATAAATTTTAGACATTTGTCTTGTATTGTCAACAATATTAAAACAAAAGACAACAGAACGGATCAAAAGGCAGCTGCTAAGAAGGAATTATAAAAAGGGAACTAGATGAGATAAGCAGAGATTGTTACTATTAAATGTGTGAAAAGAAATTTTTTTAAATGCAAAGAAAAAGTAAAAGAATCAACAGTGCAAAAGAAAATCACATCTGCAATGTGGAAGACAATTTTGAGGAATTCACCCAAAATTAAGAGGAAAAGGAAAAATAAAATAAAATCATGAAAGGGACAATGCTGAAAACAGAAAACAAAAAGGAGAGATCCAAACAATAGATTAATGACGTATTTAATGGGGAAAATAAGGCAAATAGAGCAGAAGCAAATACCAACAATTTAATAAAAGAAAAATCTCCTTAAACTGACAACCTGAGCTGCGAATTCCAAAGCTCCCATGAATATTAGAGTCCGTTCTACATACGGATGTATCTTGAACTTTAATGGGTGATGTCCCAAGAAAAGTTAGGAACTAGCTCTTGCACAGTTTTTATAAAAGCCTTGTAAGCTCTATCAACCCTATGGTGTTGCTGGTTCTTATAACTAAGTAAAGGGTTGAGATCTTTCCCCCTTTATAATCCTTAATGTTCTTCAAGGAGTTCATATCATATGAAGGGTAAGAGCTTTTTCCTCAGGCCCTCAGTGGGTTTCTGCATGCAGGTTTGGGGATAGAAGTCTACCCCTTCCTCTAGTCAGACAGCTGGGTGGTGTCAGGGTGGCAAAGGAAAGGGGAAGGTGCTCCATATAGAATGGAAGAATGTAGAATTTCTGGAGGTGAGGAGAATGGAGAGACCATCCAGAAAGGGGGAGAGGGAAAAATAGAGATGGGGAAAACAGAGACAGTAGGGCTATGTCTACAGAAATAGCACCTGCAGATGAAGTCACTGGACTCAGAGTCTAGCCAGGACCTCCAGAAGCACTTTGGGAGGACAGTAAAACTAACTGGTGTCCATGACAACTGGGCTTGGGTCCCCAACAACAGTGACTTCCCAAGTGACAACTACTTCTACCATGTTTCCTCTCTAAATAGGAAGCTATGTTCTTGACAGCTCCCTTCACACTGTCATTCATTCTTTCATGTGACCGCCACTGAGATGGGGCTGGGGACAGAGGGGAAAGCAGAAAACAGACAGGTCATGGGGCTTAATGTCCAGTGTTGAGGATAGATCGTAAGTCACCATGGTGTTAAGTTTATAATTACAAGTTGATGTCAAGTGCTAGGAAGGGAAGTAATGTGGGTCTCTGAGAGCAAATAACAAAGGATTCCATGATGGACAAGGGGGTCAGAGGAAGTCTTCATGAAAGAATGATGCTCTAGTTGAGATCAGAGTAGTGTGAGCAGCATTCTTGGCATTTGGGCTTCATCATAAGACCAATGGGAAACCACTGAACATTTCTAAATGGAGGTTGAATCCATGACCCTGTACTGTGAAGAAGAGGTTGGAGGGCTTAGAGTAGATGTGGCAAGACTAATTAGGAGTCTGTAGGAGTCCAGCCATAAGTGATGATGGCTTGGATCCCAGTAATGGCAGTGGTGATGGCAAGACATGATCCAGGTACTTAGGAGGTAAAATTGGCAAGGCTTGGGGTAGATCCAGTGTGAGGCACTAGGGTGGATAAGTTTTCCTGAGTTTCTGCCCAGTTCCATGAGATCCCATTTCCATGTAGAGGTTCAGAGTAAGGAAGCCAGCAAGTTAGATGGAGAAAGGAACACTCATGAGCCATAGTTTTGTCCTTTGTCTGGCCCCCGAATGGCATCTCCCAACTCCTGTCATTAATTAAAGATAAGGGAATGGGAATCTTCTTTCTGGAAATTCCTCAGAACTTCTAGCTAACCAGAGAGAGACCCTCATTCTGCTCAGTCACAGTTTAGGTTGTGGGCCAGCTCACACCCTCTGGGAAGCTCTCCCAAACTTGATGATGCAAATGAGAAGTTGTGTGGTGTTATAAGGTACAGAGGGGTTGACCCCATTAATCATGCCCTCCTTCCTGAAATACTTCCCTCACTTGGCTTCTGGGAGCCATTACTCTGCTGATTCTCCTCTCATGTCACTGGCTGTTTTTTTAAATGTTCTCTGTTCATCCCCATGCTTCTCCTTAACCTTTATAATTTGAAGTTTCCTAAGGCTAAGTCCCTGGACTGCTTTTCTTCTCCCTCCTCATTCATTCCCTGGTGATCCCAGCCAGTCCTATGACCTTATACATAACTTATGCCCTGATGCTTCCCTGGACCACATCTTCAGGCTCAACATCTCCCTTAAGTTATCCAGTTGCTTTCTTCCCACATCTCCATTTTTATATTCAGCCTAATGTTTAAACCTGAATGGCTGATGTCCTGCCTTCCCCCACCCACTGTTCCTCCACTGGCCTCCCAACCTCAGTTCATGAAAACACCATTTACCCACTTTTACCAACACCAAAAGCATCCTTGTTCTCTAAGTATAGTCCATGAGCAATTACTATCAGCTCCACCTTCTGGGTATATTTTGAATGCAGTCACTTCTCTGCAGATACCCACCATTATCTTTCCAGGACTTCTGCTGTGGTTTCCTAAGTGGACTCTCCGTTTCTGTTCCTGTATGTTCTCTGTTCTTCACCCAAAAGTCAGAGTGATCCATCTAAAAACATGAACCAGAGTACATCACTCTGCTCTTCACTCTCCAGGGGGTCTCATCCTATTTAGACCAACTTCAAAGTCTGACCATGACCTAGGAGACCCTCAACTCACCTCTACACCCTCACCTCTGACCCCTCTCACCATCACTTACCTGGCTCAGCCAGACTGGCCTCCTTGGTGTGCCATGAACACACCAAACACCCTCCAACCTTAAGACTTACACATGTGGTGCTGCTTCCTCCTGTAGAGCATAGCTACCACTTCATTCAGGTGTCTGCTTTACCTTCACTTCCTCAAAGAGACCTCCTTAATAATTTTTTAAAAAACACCCATCCCCTGCCATGCTTTATAGCCTTACTCTGCTGTATTTTCCTTCAGAGCATGTATCACTCTCTGACATAATGACTTTCAATTGCTTACATCTTTTCTGATTTCTTCTAAGAAAATATAAGTTCAGGAATTCAGGGACCATGCCTACCTCATGTGCTGCTGAATCCCAGTGCCTGGTACAGAGTCTAGCTTGTAGTAGGTGCTCAATAAACATGTGTTGAATAGTTGAATGAATGGATTCCTGATTCTATTTTAAGAAGGTTAAGGGAAGAAACACCTGCAGAGTACAAAGAGTGTACACAGAGAAACACTGGCCATCTGAAAGTGTTATGTGAGTTTTGGAACAGGTTGAGGAATGTTGGGAGGAAGCAGACTGGAGGTGGGGGAAAGTGAGCTGCAATTTTTTAAAAATAGGGGGGATTTATGGTGCCTTGTTGTGAGGAAGGAGGGTAAAACAAAAATAGAGAGTAAAGGTATTGACCTTCCTGAGTCTGCAGAAACCTTGAAGTGGGAAAGTACATATTATAACCAGGAGAGGACATTCCAAAAGTGTTGGATGCATTATGGAAAAAGCAGAGAGAGAAAGAAGAGATGGGAAAGAATGAAAATGTGACTGTATTATGTTTACAAAAAGCTGTGATGTCCTTCACCAAATGTTTGTGTAAATGGTTTTGGTTTTCCTGGTGGTGGGAAAGGAAGTGCAAATGCTGTATGGACATATGGAAATTCATTTTTCAGTTTTTGAAGGATGTTGCCATGAAAAGAATAAAAGACAACACTGCTAGAATGCGAGAGTGAACTCTGCAGAGCCTATGCAGAATCCCAAGTGGGTGGGGCGCCTGGGTGGCTCAGTCCATTAAGCATCGTACTCTTGATTTTGGCTCAAGTCTTGATCTCGGGGTCATGAGATCAAGCTCCATGTTGGGCTCTGGGCGTGGAGTCTGCTTGAGATTCTCTTTCTCCCTCTCCCTCTGCCCCTACCCCCTGCTCATTCTCAATCTCCCAGAAGAAGAAGAGGAGAGGAAGGGGAAGAAGGAGAAGAAGGAGAGGGAGAAGAAAGAGAAAAAGAAGAAGGAGAAGGAGAAGAAGAAGATGAGGAGGAGGAGGAAGGAGAAGGAGGAGGAGGAAAGGCGGGGGGGAGGAGAGGAAGAAGGGGAAGGACAAGGGGAGAAGGAGGAGGAGGGAGGAGGAAGAAGAAGAGGGAGAAGAAGAGGAAGAAGAAGAAAAAGAATCCCAAGTGGCCCAGAAGCTAGGGGAGTAAGCAAACCCAGAACTCCAGCTGCTGGATGAGTAACACAGTAGTGATGACCTGTGGATGAAGCCCCTGCTTGTGGGAGGTAGGTGACAGAAGGAGAGAGAGAGAACACTTCAGAGTACTCAGAGCAAACCTCGCTTACCACAGAAATATATTTCCCATGCCAATTTGCCAATCCAGGAGCCCTCCCTTTTGGCCATTTTGGTTGGGAGCTGCGCAGGTGAGCAGATGCAGACAGGTATAGGTGAGGATGTGACTCAGAAAGTGTCAAACAAAGATAGTGTTCCTGAACAACAAGCAGATGAAGATGACAACTGCTGCCACTCTTCTCCTGGATAATAGGAGAATCCATCCTTCCCCCCCTTCTCCCTCAAGTTTTCCCACTGAACTTTAGAAGGTCTGGCCTGCAGCCCTGCTGGAAATGTGGCTGCTCTCTGGAGGAACACTGGAAGACCTTGTGTCTTCATTCAAACTCTCTGGGCCAACACTATAGGCACAGCCCCACCACATGTCACTTCCTCAAGCCTGACACCTTTTCTAGATGCATTTCCAGGATGAGCAAATGAAACAGCAGTCATACTTCCATTTGGGTCCCCAGACAACATGAACAGCTTTCTCTGGGCTTTCTACCCCAAGAGGAGATACTTCCCCCAGATGCTCTGCTTGGGAAGAGAAGACAGATTGACTCAGGAAGACACCTCCTTTCTCTGTGTGCAAGGACTCTCCTGGTGGTCTACCAGACTCTCTCCGGTGCTGCGAAAACAGCCATCCCCAGATTAAAAGAGTATCGGAGAGATGCCCCAAGACAGACGAGAGGAAGGATCAGGTTGATATCTGCTCCTTTCTCTGGAGTATCTCAGGAATTTGGAACCTGTATTAATCAGAGAGGTTAAGTTATGCTGCAGTAACAAAAGACTCCCTATATCTCATTAAGTTCAAATGATAAAAGTATATTTCTTGCTCACGCTGCAAGTCCAAAATGGCAGAGAGATCAGCTCCTTGGAGCCACATAGGAACACAGACCGGTGGAGGAACTGCTATATCCAAGGTTTTAAGCTACTGTATCAGAAAGAAAGGTGATCTGGAGAGGATCTCATATAAGCAATGAAACACTCCAGTCTGAAAGCGATAATGTGTCACTTCTGTTCACAGTGCATTGGTCAGAACTAGTCATGTAGATGCATCCAGCCACGGGGGGGACAGGACGTACAATCCTGTCCTGTTCCAGAAATGAAGAGAACCAGAAATGATTGACAAATTGCATTAAGGATGGCCACATTGTGGTCATCACATATGTGATAAGGAGGCTCAGAAACAGCCCCTCACCCTTAACTATTTGAAGCCAGGAGAGGCCCCGTGATGATCCCAATGGGAGGGTCAAGAGAGGAAATGGTGGCCAGGGGGGTGTTCTACAAGAGAGATTTTGTTACCCTCTAGTGACATTTATTGAACAACATTTACTATGATGGATGGCTCCTGGAAGCATGACATTTAAATGTTTATCGATCCCCTCGTAAGCTGGACAGGACCCAGGAGATGCTCAGAACCAGGCCCAGAGCCAAGCTGGCCAGCTGCACCAAGTAAAGTGGGGCTGACAGATGCTCCAGCATCCCGCCCCCTAAGGGCACATCTTCCTCCCCCGTGGGGGACACATGAGAAGGTTTAAAGTTCAATTTTCCCCTCAGAAAGGCCAGGCTGCATCAGCCCAGAGGGGTGAGCCCAGCAACTAGCTCCCTGTTCTCTTGTTTTTCTCCAAATTCACACTGAGGCTTTCTTGTCTTACTCACTCTCCAGGCGTGTGATGGCTGTCAGCGATAACAGGTACAAAGCCTTCCAGCCAGTCCCTCCCCGGCACAATTTCCTTTCCAGAGCCTAGAGGCACAGACCAACTACAGCCCCACCCTCATTCTGAGGCCTCCCTCCTCTCTCTCTCAGGGCCTCCTGGGAACCAGAACCTCCATCCTAGCAAACGCTGTGCATGGAATTCTCCTTTCTTTCTGGGTGATGCCAAAGATGGAGGAAAAGCTGGAGTGCAAATACCACAGGGAAAGAGGCACAGTGGAGTGTGGAGTTCTGAGGCTGGCTTTGGGAAGAAAGAAAGAGTTCTGAGAGCACAGGCGGCAGTAGGAAGGGTTGTTTGACAGCTGGTTTGAGTCAGGAGTATGGGACCCTTGGGAGAGGAGGCTGCAACTGGCCAGGGGTAAGCAAGGACTCAGAGGAGACTGGTGGAGGGGGTGGGGGAGACGGGTAGAGGGGAGCAGCGTGCCTTCCCAAGCTCACATAGCCAGTCATCAGCAGAATAGGGGCAAGATCTGGGGATCCTGTCCCTGTGCCCTTTGCAGTGGGAGGGGGACTCTGTGGACTCCAGGCAGCCAAGGTCAAATCATCCTTGGACTTAATAGCAGAGAAGCACTGAGACGTAAGCAGCATATAGGTCATCCTTGAGGACACTGAGGAACAAGGCTACCAGTGTCCTGGGGCCAGGAAGGAATAGAGGTCAAATGCAAGTTATTCTTTTCATAAGACTCATCCTCCCCTGGTTTACCGTTCAAGCTCTTGAGGGAGCTTCAAGTGAAATGGGACTTTAACTGCTTGGGTGAGGTTGACAAGAAATAAGTCAGTCATAATTTTTCACCTTGAAAAGATTTTCCTTAATACCATATCCAGGAGGCTTCCTTGAGTCGTAAGTGACACACACAATTTCAACTGGATTAAGGAGGAAAAACAAAGTGAATTATTGGCCACGTAACTGAGAAGTCCAGGATGGAGTTTGATCAGGGCATGAACTCAACTGCTGGCGTCATGAATCTCTCTCTCTCTCCTCTGCTTTCCTTCCTTTTCCCTTCATTCTCATAAGAATCACTCTTCTAACAAAGGGACAGCATAGCCACTGACAGGACATTCTTCTAGCCTGCCTCCACCAGCAGAAAGAGAGCTTCTCTTACCCTGTGGTTTCAGAAAACCTCCAGTAACTGCCTCTCCTTTAGCCTGGCCTCAGTCACCGGTCCATCACAAGCCAACCACTGTGACCTGATGATGTAGGACAGCTGACCAGCCACCCCTGTGTGGAGCTGGGTGTGGTGGGCTCAGCTTCCCTCGAATGGCAAGGATGCCCATTTCTGGAGGGAGAACGGATGCCGGCAGAAATAAGAGCATCCTCTCTGAACTCCTACTAACCTTCCATGGGCCTACTCTGTGTGGTGCTGTGCTTGCATTTTGCCTTTATTGCTAATAAACAGCTGTTTAGCTTAATTCCATGAGTTTATTGGTGTGTCTGAAGATATGAAACCCCAGTGAAACATGGACTGCCCCCTTCCCTCAGCTCCTCTTCTGTGAGTTTCCTTCCAGGGCTATTCAAGGGTCTGCTTCCTGGGAGCATGATTCTAGGGATTTTAGAAGGAGTCACAGTCCCTGAGGCTAACTATGGGACTCAGCTGAGATTTTTAAAGCCTTGGAGTTATTTGTAAAAAAGAAAAGGAAAAAGAAAAAGAGAAAAGAGAAAAGAAAAAAAAAAACAGTCACTTCATCTGATTTGCTTCATTCAAATTAAGTCTCTGCTTACCTAATTGTTTACAGAAACCCTCACAAATGAGATTAACGTCTAAAAAAAAAAAGCAAAGACAACAAGATAATTAAGTTTGATTGCTCTAGAGCAGGTTGGTGACAGCCCTGGAAATGTGCCAACAGTAATTGACTGAAGATATTTCCCATACAGTTAATTGCAAATGGTCATTGAAAGCCCTTGAAATGATCTCAGGTTCCCCCGAGCTGAAGTGTGGAGAACGGATTTAGAAGTGTGAAGGAGAAAGGGCTTGAAAAGGGGACCCACCAGGGACATTGGGTCCTTCCTGTGCCAGAGCACTGTGCAATGGAGGTCGTCAAATCTTGTCTCCTCCCTGGACCCTGCTCTTCTGGTCTGTCCAGTGGCTGTGGTTGGTGAGGGTGGAGAGGTCATCTCGTTGTGGAGATGACTGGACCTTCTCTGATCTCTCCTAACTTTGATCATACTTTGACCATGTGCTGGGAAAGTCAAGGATACAGAGATCCCCAAGTGTTCAAGTAATCCAAGAAGATCTGCAGTGGCTTACGGGGACCTAGGATTCCCCAGGCTCGGAGGCAGACTCATGTTTCAGGGTACAAGGCAGCTTAGTGACCAGTTCTCTGTTGCCCCTTTCATGGAGAGGTCTTCTGGGGTCACCCAGGGCTTGGCTGTTAATGGGACTCAGCTCCCCTCTCTCTTGTAGACCCTTTTCTGGAACGATGAGTTTCAGCAGGGTGCTTCACCTCACGCCTCTTCTTCCTCACATCTCCTGCCCTCACATCTTCTGTCCCACGAAAGCTCTGTATTGGCTTCCATCTCTGCATTTTGGGTTTTTACTTCAGCTCTCCATAACAATGAATGACTACCCATATAGCCGTTAAAATGCTCACCAAGATGAATCTAATTATCTTTGATGGTCCATACCTCTCGCTGACCAGATTTTGATCATGGGGCTGGTACTAAGCAAGTCAGAACCATGTGGCCCAGAACATGGACACCTGCCAGGAATATTCTGGAGTCATTTGCCTCAATAAGCAGCTATGGGGAAGGACTTCCCAGAGGGGGTTTCAGATGTCAGGTCAGCGGGCTTGTCTAATGCAAAAAAAGATACAGACTCAAGGTAGGAAAATCGGCTTGGCATAAGGGCACAGAAGAACTTACGTTGTAGACCAGAGATTCTTAAGCCTGACTGTGCATCTGAATCAGCATGAGGGCTGCTCCCAGTTTCCAAGACAGTAAATGTGGGTTGGGCCTGAGAGATCGCATCTCCGACAGGTTCCTGGGTGACACTGATGCCACTTGTCCAGGGACCACGCTTGGAAAACCACTGATTAGGACTGACTGGGATGATGTTCCATGGGCCAGTCTGGCCAGCAGCCCATTTGTGCAAGGCCCCCCAACTCAGAATGGTTTTTGGATGTTTAAGAGGTTGGGGAAAAAATCTGAATATATAAATCTAGCTGTATGAATATTCTATGACATTCACATTTTAGTGTCCAGAAATAAACATAGGACACAGTGATACTCGCTTGTTTCCGTGGTGTCTGTGGCTTCCAGGATATAATGGCAGCGCTAAGAAGCTCCAACAGAAACGAGAGGGGCCCATAACATGTTTGCTGTCTGGATTTTTACAGCTGAAGTCTGCTGACTCCTGTTCTGAACAAAGGGGCATGGTGTTATTTTATATAATTCTGGATTTTTATCTGAAGATTGATCAAAGGGATTCTTTGACCCATCAAGTGATCCCATCCTCGAGTCTCAGCTTCTTGGGCCCAGAGTCCAGCGCCCACTCTCCCACAGGACCCTCTCTGGGAAAACCATCTCAGCCCTCCAATGAGGATCTTACCTCTTGGAAGCTGGGGTTGTCCACAGTGCTGATTCCTCCCGAAGCAACAGCTGCCCTTCAGAGTCATTGTTTAATAATTTTCTGCTTAGGGGCACCTGGGGGGCTCTGTCTATTAAGCAGCTAACTCTTGATTTTGGCTCAGAGCATGATCTCAGTGTCGAGCCCGGCATTGGGCTGTGCATTCAGCGTGAACCAGCTTGTCTCTCTCCCTCTGCTCCTCTCCCTGTTCTATCTCTCTCTCTCTTTTAAATAAATAGTTTCTTTAAAAACAGGGGCCTCTAGGTGGGGCAGTGGGTTAAGCCTCTGCCTTTGGCTCACGTCATGATCTCAGGGTCCTGGGATCGAGCCCCGAATCGGGCTCTCTGCTCGGCAGGGAGCCTGCTTCCCGCCCCCTCTCTGCCTCTCTGCCTACTTGTGATCTCTACCTGTTGAATAAATAAATAAAGTCTTTAAAAATATATATTATAATTTCCTGCTTAAAATAAATAGTGGGATTGTGGTCTGTGATTACCACCTCGATGGGAGGGGATAAATGTGACCAAAGGGTTTCCTGGTCATCTGGGCTTTGTTGCCCCAAATTCCCGGAGTGAACTTCTTGGAACCCTCTTGCTTTTAGGCTCTGACAGTCTGTGACCCATGTGCCTATGTCAGCGATGGGTAGAGACGAGTGGTTCTCAGTCTCTTCCCTTACACCCTTTCCAGGATTTGGGACACACTGATGGCCCACTCCTGACCCTCCTTGTCCCTCTTTCCCCCTTACCTCGTTCAGTTGAGACCAGTAATGATCACCAAACCTTAGCGAGTGTTTGTGTCATGGACTGTTCTCAGTAATTAACTAAGTAGTCCTTAGAAAACCATGAGGAAGCCAGGATTATTGCCCCTGAAGAACTGAGGCACAAAGAGGTTGAGCAGCTGCCTACTATCAAGTAACTGGTGATTGGAAAGTCTAGCGGTTGGGGTTCAGATCCCTGCTCCTGGTCCAGGTTCAGATCCTTGCTCCTGCCCGCATGTGGTAGAGCTGCCCAGCCAGGCCACGGGGCCCACTGTGTCTGGGAGAAATTATCCCGAGGAGACAGAAAGAAGCTTCCTCCAATCTCCATTTGAAATGTGGAAGGTAAAATTTAATAAAGCTTTGCAAGGAAATATCTTGGATATTTCCTGAATATCACAAAGATTTCTTAAACAGGACATGAAAGAGCCAACCATAAAGACAAAAAAGAATGATAAATGGGTGAATGTTAAAGTTAAGAACTTCTATTTATCAAAATACCCCATTAAGAGAGTGAAAAGATAACATTTCTTTTTGAATGGGTGAAATATTTGAACAGAATTTTCGTAGAAAAGAATGCCCAAATTGGCATTCAATATACGAAAAAAAAAAAATACTCTGCTTTCTTAGTTATCAGGAAAACACAAACAAAAATATAGGGGTGTGATAGACTATACCTACACCAAATGAAAAGCAAAGCTGAGCTTTTCTCTTTCAAAAACCAAGTGTTGGCAGAGATAGGAAACAATCAGAACACTCATGCACTGTTGGCAGGAATGTACACTGATACAATCATTTTGATTAAGTTCTGGCAGCATCTACTAGAGCTTAATATATGTGTAACCTATGGTCCAGCAATTCCTGTCCTAGGTATATATCCAGAAGAAATACACACATGTGTTCTTCCAAAGAAATGAACTGGAAATCTTCTAGCAGTGCCATTTGTAATAACACCCATAATGGAAACCACTCAAATGCGTGTCAGTAGTGGAATAGATAAATAGTGTTACAGACACACAATGGAGTACTTTACAGTAATGGTACACCATGGCAACACAGGTACACATGAGGATAAATTAATCTTACAATGTAGAGCAAAAGAAGCCAAGCACAATATGTCTACAAAGAAAGATGATCTATGTGTGAGAAGACAGGAACGTGGTCATCCTGGTGGGATTGGGGTTGGGGGTGGGTAACTGGTAAGCAGGGCTTAAGGGGTTTCTTGAGGGGCTGGTCATATTCTTTCTTGATTTGGGTACTGATTATCCAAGTATGTTCCGTTTGTGAAAATTCACTGTATGGTAATTTCTTTCATGGAAGAATAGTTGACACACAGTGTTACATTAGTTTCAGGTACAGGATACTGACCTGACAATTTGACACATTGTGGTATGCTCACCACAAGTGTAGCTACTGCAGTGTATAGTATTCTTCTGTGCCCTTTCCTGTACTTGGATCGTGTGCACATTTCCTGTATGTATGTTGATTAAACATTTGCAGAATGTTTCCATTGGACAGACAGGCACTCTACAGTCTGTACCTCCTCTAACATCCCTACGGCATAGTATGTAGGTAGGTGTGGGAATCCTTTTATGGGCTGCTCATTAAGTGAGCAGTTAAGCTCAGAAAAATCCCCAGTCATCCGCCTTAGAGTACCAGGCACCCACCCTTAAGATGATTTCTAAGCATGTTCCAAGCTGAGTTAAATCCCTCAAACACCTTATTCTGGTTACATGGAGAGAGACTACTATGGTCTGATCTATCGCCTACATCCTGGCTGTCAGCAAACTTCCCTTCTGTATTTAGAGAAGACACTCTCTTTCTGACTAAGCTAGCAGGGAAAGTAGTTCCTGAGCCTTGGCTCTGTGTTGTGACATCCTAACAGGCATGTGAACGAAAATCACATTTTAATCCCTAACATCCACGGAGATCAGAGGCTGAGAGTAAGCAGGTATATCTGCTCTGGGAACTTGTCTTATTTAGGCTACGTAGTAGTCTTTTTTTTTTTTTTTTAGATTTTATTTATTTATTTGAGAGAGAGAGAGAGAGAGTGCAGGTTTGGGGGAGCAGAAGGAGACAGGGAGAGAGAATCTCAAGCAGGCTCCACCCTCAGTGCAGAGCCTGATGCAGGGCTCAATCTCACGACCCTGAGATCACGACCTGAGCCGAAACCAAGAGTCAGTTGCTTAACTGACTGCGCCACCCAGGTGCCCTGGCTATGGAGTACTCTATTTTAAATTCGAATTAACTGCCAATATTTAATAATCAAATTTTTGTCCCAAACTCTTAAGTTTTTGCTTCTCGGGAAAAATCAAGCAACATCTCTCTTCCTGAAGCCCACACCAGCTCAGTCCTCTCAGGCACCTTAGGTCCTTGGCCCCTGGAGACATGGGGTTGCAACTTCTAATGCAGAAAGTTGAAAAGCACCAACCGAGGCCCCTTGTGTTGATGGACTTTATAAGGTAGGGCACTGGGCATTCCATCAATTGGGTCAACCGATACTGATGGCCTCAGCTTTGTGTTAGGGGCCAAGCCAGTAATGTCAGCCTCTGAGCCTGAGTTTCATCATTTTTAAAATAAGGGAACCGAAATACAGATTTTCTGCAGTCCCCTCCAGCTTCACATTTTGATCCATCTGTGATTTCAATTAAATCCGGAGAAGTGGGATGTAATTACGTTTCGTGAATAGGGCCACTCATTCCAAGCTAGTGTGCATGATTCATGCATGCAAAACAAGTCTCTGGGGTCCAGCATGGCCTTTCTCCTTGAGGACTGGGGTTCAGGGGACTTGGAGTAGCCCCAGGAAGAGAGGCCACAGGAGAAAACACCCTACCTCCAGGCTCTACTTACAGAAGTCATTGGGTGGGCTTAGCCTAGACAGTTCAGCACATTTTCCCATGTTTCACACCGTGTCTGGAAGTCCCCAGCTATCCCTGCTCCAGACCCACTGAATCAAAGTCTGCATTTTAACGAGATCCTTCTGTGATTTATATGGCATTCGCGTCCCAGACATGCCGGTTTAGAGGCTCTCCTTGGTTGGATGTTCTTATCCTGGGCTCCTTAAGACGATGTATGGCATTCCACCTTCATCTCTGCTTGTCCTGGCCAACAGTCAGCAGTCCTGGTCTCAGTCTTCCTTCCCCGGCAATGTTATGGGTGACATTCCCACTCAGGTTCCCAGAGACAAGCTCAGGGTGTGTTAGCCGTGCTCTTGGTGGGTGCACCTTGTCCTCTCTTACTCAAGAAAGCATCTTGGAATTCTAGGGAGTGGAAATGACTGCCTCAATTTGTTGTACATTTTCAAAAGCAAATCATGCACATGCCTCCCTCCCATTACTACTATCAAACAACAAATTACTCTGACCTTCTTCACAAAGGCTCATGACACACAGCTGAGAGCCTGCTAGAAACAGGGCCTGAGAAGGAGGGGGCCGCTCCGGAGAGGAGGAAGAGCCACAATGCCTGGTCCCCTTCCAGGCAGATGCTAATGAGCCTCACCAGCCCTTAACCTTCCTGCCAGAGAAGCAGGCCGGTAATGTGATGAGCTGTCATTGTTCATTACGGGGACAGCTGATGGGCCCAGAGGTGTCCATGGGCACAGACCAGCCTGTGGGGGCAGCATAAAAGGGGGCTTTTCTAGGGGCAGAGGGCTTGAGGGAGGGGGGCAGGGGACAAGTAAGAGCCCACCCCCGGGTCAGCCTCTGTCCTGCATGCCCACTGGGTGGCTTTTCCTCACTCAGGCTATGAGGAAAGGTTGCTCAGCAGAGAGCTTGCTTCCTGCACACAGCTGGCTGTTATAGCAGGGCTCCGTGCACTTGGCCACCAGAAGAATGCATCTGGGAGCCTCTCTGCCCCCACAGTTCCAGGACAGGGGCTGTTGGAGAGAAGAGTAAAGAAAAGGAGAATGTGGACTAGGGAGGAAGGACCAAGCTTTTCTGTTGGTCCTAAAGAGAATTCTGCTTCCCTCCAGGTACATCAGCCCCTTCTCACCCCATCTCAGGTGAGTTGTTCTGTCCTGGGTCTGAAAGCAGGGTGGAATCACAAGATTTGATGTGTCCCAGATCCCTAAATCAGGAATCCTATCAGTAGCCCCTTGTTACAGGTGAGACAACTGAGTCCCCAGATGGTCAAATGACTCGGCCAAGGTCAATGAGCCAAGATCGTGTGGAAGAGAGGACGTAGAGCTCTGTCTGCATTCCTGCCTTCCGACATGGGACATTTCCACAGCCCAAAGGTTGACAGTGGCAGCTTTGGGGCAAGAGGCAGGAGGAAGATCTGGGTGCACACCTAAGTTTGCAGGACATTCCTCTCTCATAATCAGGCTGGGCCTCTCCCCTGGAAGCCTGCCCTGACCCACTGACTCCTGTGGTACCTCACTCACCATCTGCCCTACTAGCAGACTTTAGGAATTCAGTTCCACCCCCTTGTTGCAATTAAGATTTTGTTCACCATGGCATGAGCTCTAAGTATCTGCCCACTACATCATAAGGGTCTTATGGTTCTCACTGCTCCTAATAGGGTCCGATGTATATTATAGATCCTTAGCATGTGTCCCCTGATGGAGCAAAGTGATCAGAGATCACCCTACGACTTTTACGACAAATAGTACCCAACCAAGGAAAAGTTGGGGGAACTTGGAAGGATCCATTTCTAGAAGCAATTCTTGATCTTCTAAACCAAAATAAAACAAAACCCCAAAAACCCAAAATAAAAAAAACAAAACAAAGTGTGTGTGTGTGTGTGTGTGTGTGTGTGTGTGTGTGTGTGTGTTGGGGGTGAGTTCTGATTTTTAAGCACCTTGAGGACAGGTCAATATCCTTATATTTCTGAATCTACTTCCCTCCCCTTCCCCCATTCTAGCATAATTCCTAGCACACAGTAGATGCTCATGAATGCTGGTCAAATGAATGCAATGAGAAGAAAAAGGGAAAAGTAAAAGAAGGATTTCAGGAAGGCAGGAGGACAGGCAGAAGAAGCAAGTGGGGCGCTGGCCATTGCATGTTTGGTCTAAGCGCTCTTTCCACCCTTTCCTGCTGCACTGTTCCCGCAGCTCTAAGGGTGGATGGTGTTGCCGGGGGTGGCTGCCCATGTGGCCAGCACCTGCAGGTGCCCGCGGTGGTCCTAGTGACAGCAGCAGCAGGTGGCTGTGGGTCCAGTGGCCCTCTTGTTGCTTTCCACAGCACATCAATGATTTCTCTGAATAGCAGCAGTGGCCTCCCTTGGAGCCACCGACCATCAGGCCCCTGGTCTCCGGGAACCCCCAGCTTTGGTTCCTCTAACCCCAGGGGCAATGGTGGCTTCCTGCCATTTCTAATCCCCAGAAGAGTTCTGTCTCCTCTCATTGGTCTTTCAGCCCTTCCAATGCTTTTATAACAGGTCCCACCCAGGGCTTCCCCGACATCTGACATACTTATCATGGTTTCTGGTCTTTTGTTTTGTTTTTGTTTTGTTTTTTTTTTTCTCGGTGGATTTTGTCCCACAAAACCAGGAAAGAGAGCAAAAAGGAGGGAGAGGTGAAGCAAAGAAGAAATATGCGGTGTGACTAGTAGTAAAAGTCAGTTCTGATTGAAAATAGGAATGAATGCAGAAGGCAATTGTGTTCTATTGAAGGACACACCCAGAGCACGCTTGACACAAACAAGACAATCAGTCCTTCCCTGAATGATGCCTCCGCATTTGGACTTTGTTTTCCCTCCTGCCTTTCCTCGATGATCCTATAATCTCACACACAGTCCAGCCACAGTTTCCTCAGGCCCCACCTCAAACTCCTGCGTCTGTTTTTCCCATTGGAAGGGAGTGCTGGGCAGCTGCCTTGAGCTTATTGGACTCTGAAGCCCGAATTTTAAGGCTTAAGAGGTGAGATGCCAAGAACTCCCAGAGACTTTCTCAGTCTTGTTATGGTTGATGTCATCTGCTCCCCTAAATAAAAGTGAATGAAGAAACGCTGTGTCTTTCATGTGCAAATTCCAGCTTCTGCTGGAGGAGTCCTGTCCATTTCCAACCAAAACCTTGGGCCATGGATGGTAGGAAGGCAGCGAGAGGAGGGAGTTAGTGAGGGGCTGGTGAAAATTCCAAGGGGCTGGGTCAGGTAGCTTCTGGATGTTTGGGAGACCTGGCACATCCTCCCCTCTGCCCTACGCTCTGTGGTGGGGAAGGTCATTCTTAGCTTCCATCCAACCAAGCCCTCCCTCTCTCAGCCTATCCCTTATCCTCATTAAAAAAGTCTTTCTGGATTCTTCCCCATTTGTGTTCTCTAGCTTTTTCCTTCTTCCCTACTCTGGATGACTTCATCTCTGTAAAGCAGGGAGGGGAGGTCATCAGCCAAGAATGTGCAAGTGGGAATAAAGTCAGGGGCTCAAGGGGTGTGAGGAGCAAAACTGCCACCACGTAGTGAAGGGTTGATTTATGGAGTGTCAGGGAAGTCCCACTAAGATCCGATAACAGAGATCCTTGCTGATCTATCAGGCTATTTCATAACTCTCTAGAAAGACCCTATAGCCAAGAAAGAAGACAGTGCAATGTATTCAGAGCAGGGCAGGCTCAGGCTGCTTAGGCTGAGCAGGGCAAACGTCCAAGGAGATGAGCCTTCTATGGGAGCTTTGCATCAGTGTCAAAATGGCGGAGCTTCAGTTCAGGCACCGGGAGGGAACAAATTAACCACAACTAACAACTCCTGGAAACTCCTCCTTCCTGCCCCCCAACCCCCAACACCTCCTCTCATGCAGTCATAAGTTAACAGCAGAGTTTTCTTTCGTGATTTGCCATAGTTTGGGAAGTTACCATGTTTGGTTGTATGCAATAAAAAAGAACCAAGACTAACAAAGATGAAAATCTAAAATCATGCCTCTTTTGGTTCTATATTTGGGCCAGTTCCTTTGTTAGTTTAATGTGGAACATTGTGCTGATTCCCAAATTGTTGGAAGAGAGATCGGCCCACACTCTTCTCCTTATATCCACCCCTTGATCCCAAACTAAGAGTTTGTTGGTTCACTGTCATAGGTCTTGTAGGCCTGCTCACAGGATTGTCATTAACAGGACCCTTTTGCACACCCCATGCCCCTTGGCTCCACTGGGCTCCCTTTGGGAAGGGTCATAAGGCTTAGGACCACGTCTCTGGAGGGGTCTCATCTGGAGAAAGAAGCCCACGTTCTGGATTTAGACAGAAGTTTGGGTCCTGTCAGGCCCTGGACCAGAGCAAGATAGGACTTGCCAGGAGGGGCAGCTTTAAGAGTGGACGTCCAGGTGGACAGGTGAACTCTGGCAAATATTCATGCAATTGTCTAAATGCAAGAAGGTGCATCTCCGTAGGGCCTGGGAGACTCTAGGAGCACTGTGGGTCCAGGATTAAAGGCAGACACACAGCCCCAGGTGTTAGCTGGGACAATCATCCCATGGGGCACCACGTGACTGAGGCAGCAAGAAACCAAGTCCCCAAAATCCAAGGTAGCAGGAACAGTAATGGAGGGGACACTGAGTCAGAACCTAAAGCTGTGGGTCTTTCCTCCATGAGCATGAAAGGGGCAGGGAAGGTGGTCTCTGTTAAGGTCACACAGCCCAGCTCTCTTGCCGTCTGCGACCCAGGAGTCAGGAGACATGCCGGAGAAGGTGAAACTAGGCAGGAAAGAAAGCCAGGGAGGGGTGTTGACTAGAGTAGCAGCCTCTCCAGCTCAGAGGTCCAGACATTGAGTCCAGGCTGGGGGTAGAGGGTGGGAGCGGTGAGGTGGAAGAGGACGGTGTCACAGATGGACGTCTTGTTTGTGATGGAACAAAACACAACTTTCAGTGATAGAGAACCGGACCCTCCCGATGGCTAAAGCACTTCATTGGGATGAAGGCAGAAAACAGCCTTAGACATGTATCACCCCCCGATTTCCCTACACAGCTTTCGAATACACTTGCATGGACAGCGTAGGAAGTACAGTGAGGTAGTCCAGAGACCAATTTTCTCCAAACACTCTGGTTGACAGAGTCGAAGGAAGAGGGTTTGGCTAGATTAGGGGAAAGACGGATGAGTATAAATTACGTGTGGGGTAGTTTATCAGTTTGAGTGGGAGAATTAATCTACGATACGCGTGTCTCGGGGTATGCGTGGCGACATAATTCAGAAATGGCAGTGAGGCAGCATTAAGGTTGAGAAATGGTGCAATTAAAAGAGCCAAGAATCACTGCTGTGAAGGCTTCTGCATCATCATTAATTCAGCTACATTACCTTCCGCAAACACTGTGCAAGGTCCTGTTTGCAGCCTCTGAGGACTCATGGAGAAGACCAGCTGCCGGCAGGCAGCGTCTTTGGGGCTCCTTGGGGAAATTAGCAATTTTCCTGACCAGCCTCTAAAGTTAACCAAATCCTGCCCAGAGCAGCTGCAACTGTTGACGGACGGTGACCCTGGGTATGCTGACAGGGGAAAAACAAAAACAAAAAAAATGAGGAGGTGATTAGCTGCCTCATGGTGGCTTAAGTTTCTGTTTCCGTACATAGGTCAGGGATGGGGCTCGAGATTCTGCGTCTCTAGCAAGCTTGCAGGGGTGCTGATGGGACAGGTCCCAGGACCTCCTTTGAGGGTAAGGATCTGGATCCTTTGGATGGGAGCCACGGGAGTTACCTGGGAGCCTGGTAAAAATGCCGATCACAAGTCCCACCCCAGACCTCCTGTACTGGGGTCTGCATTCAAACAAGGTCCCCTGGGTGATTTACATGCTTTTTCGTGTCTGAGAAGAGCTGCTTTAGAGGATCTCCTTGGTCTCCTTAGATTGGTGACACTCATGAAATGACATGCAAAATGTCCCCGGGAGTGCTGGCTCGTGTTTAGGACACAGATGGTGCTCTGGTCCTTGAACCCTGCGATGCATTTCTCCACCCTTCAGGGTTCTCGACTGAAGGAAAAATAGCCAACTAGAGGACTCAGTACAGAAAAAAAGGCTGTAAACTAGAACCTCTGAACCAAGGTCTGATGCACTCCAATGCAGAATGTCTCTCCTAGTGCAGGCTGGAGCACAAGCCCAGAGAGACCAGCCGGATTTTCTTGCCTTCTAGAAGTGCCTGGGTCTGTGGGGCCAACCAAGTTGTCTTGCCCCCTCCACCACAGGAAAAAGGATGGCCAGTCTGTTTTCCTCTTCCAGTGCAGCTGGAATGCTGGAATAAACAGGCAGGGCCTGGCCAGAAAGGCAGATGGGAACTTACATTTGCTTGATCTCACAGGGATGGGGTATGGGGCACGGGAGTGCCTGCATGCATGCATGTGTGTGCATGCGTGTGTGTGTGTGTGTGTACATCATGAGTAGAGGAAACAGAATTCTCCATTCCTGAGGAGTGAAGAAGCACTGGGAAGGAAGTTCCCACTATAAAAATGGGGAAGAGTCTGTATTCCCAAAGGGATCCATGTAGGAGAAAGGCTTCACATGCTCTAATCCAGAGCCTGCCTTGGCTACCATGTGCAGCCTGGAACAAAGAGGTACCAAGGTCTTGAGATGCCCTCAACTAGCTCAGGCTGCTGGTGGGGTGGGGTGTCCCCAGACTCCTGAGCAGAGATATCCAACCCATTCAATATATGATCAGTTGCGGAGGGGGGGGATCTTCACCACGGCTCAGAGAGGTTCCCAAGGTGGGAGGAAGGGTAATTAACTTCCCTGACATGCTCTCATCCCTGGAACCCATTGGCAGCCAAACCACAAATGCCTGTAAATTTCCTGAAAAGCCAATGGCTGCTGAGGATCCCAGACCCCTTCCCTCCAGAGACCCATAATGCTGGGAGCCACTGAGGGTTGCAGAGTAGTACAAGAGGAGTGGGGACACCAGCTTGTCATCAGAATGTGTTTCTATGCAGGCTCCTGGGTTTTGGTTTTTGAGGGTTTGGGGGTGGAGGGGTAGTTCGTTTGTTTTGTAAATTGTCTGAAGAGATTTCAAAAGGAAAGTAGCTGAGTTCCCAAGGCTCTAGAAATTCATTTCAGCTGCTTTCTCTTTTTAAATAACTATTTGTTCTATCATTTTTTTTCCTTTTCCTTAAAATGGCCTTCCACCCTGCGCTTGAGCTCTAACTATGCTGCAGTCATGAATGATGAGAAGTGGCCTCTCTCCACCAAAGGCTGAGAAAGTCAGCTCTAGATTCCTCTCTCTTTATTCTTGTTTGAGCCAGAAGGAGCTTTGTTGCAGGGCACCTTCTCTTCTCAGCCATGATAAGAAGGATGGAAGCCAACACTGTCCTTAAAGGGCTTTGGGCAGATGGGTTGAAATTCAAGTTCTAGAAGCAATGTAGTTTCGCTCCACCTCCTCAGAAAATATCTAATCAAAAACAATCAAAAGAAAAAAAAAAAAAGATCAGCTCCATCCTTTTTGTGCTGTTCATGCTTTGAAGACCTCAGGTTTGTTCTGTGGTCTTTAAAGCTCAGGTATGCAAATCGCTCCTACCTCTGTCAAGGTCATCCTTAAGTCTGCTCCTTCTTCCCCACCTCTTTTAAAGACCATCTTTCTGCCTTGACTCCAGATCACAACTGATCTTTAGGACATGGGGGCAAACAATGGGCTAGGACTCACCTGGAGCAGGAAGGGCAGTAAGCCTATGACCCCATGAGGAGCTGCCTAGATCTGAGTGGGGGAGAGAAATTGCCTTAAGCTGGCTATTTGAGGGACACTCAGATGGACAAAGGTTGGGTATTTGGGTCAAAGATCTGGGCTAACTTTGGAAAACAATATGGAGCTTCCTCAAAAAGTTGAAAATAGAGCTGCCCTATGACTCAGCAAATGCACTACTGGATATTTACCTCAAAGGCACAAATGTGGTGATCCGAAAGGGCACATGCACTGCAATGTTTATAGTGGCAATGCCCACAATAACCAAACTATGGGAAGAGCCTAGATGACCATTAATGATGAACGGATAAAGAAAATGTGATATATATATATATATATATATATATATATATATATATAATAGAATACTATGCAGCCATCAAAATGAAACCTTGCCATTTGCAACAATGTGGATGGAACTAGAAGCTATTGTGCTAAGCAAGATAAATCAATCAGAGAAAGACAATTATCATATGATCTCACTAATATGAGGAATTTGAGGAACAAGACAGAAGATCATGGGGGCAGGGAGGGAAAAATGAAACAAGATGAAACCAGAGAGGGAGACAAACCATAAGAGACTCTTAATCTCAGGAAACAAACTGAGGGCTGCTGGAGTGGAGGGGGGTGGGAGGATGGAGTGGTTGAGTGATGGACACTGGAAAGGATACGGGCTACGGTGAATGCTGGGAATTGTGTAAGACTGATGAATCACAGACCTGTACCCCTAAAACAAATAATACATTAAATGTTTTTTTTTTTTTTAAAAAGGTCCAGGTTAGAGGTCTACCAGTAGAGTTGGTAGTCATTAATGCCAGGGTTTTCACCTAGGGATAGAATAATGCACTAAACTTGAGCAGAAAACCTACATTTAGGTCCTAGCTCTGGGCAGCTTATCTATCTATCTATTATCTATCATGGAAACTATAACTAATTCATAGCACTGATGTGAAGATTAAGTGAGATTACGTACTCGGAGACTTTACCCCCAATGGTCTTATATTTGGAGGGGTAACATTACTTACAGTTCTGGAACTCAATGACAGAATGAACTTGGTAGAGAGGTTCTGTGTTATTTTCGATGTGGTTTTTTTTTTTTTTTTCTGTCATACTTAACTTCACCATTCAGTCAGCTAGACATTCTACCATAGTTGTCTCAGGAGAAGACTGACAAAATGGTCAAGTCTTGCTTTTGAGATTTGTCAAGCGAGGTCTTTGGGGGGAAGGGAAACAACGTGGGGTTCCGGCCATAGAGTTCACAAAGGCTGGGTCAAAGCAAGGCTTCTCTCTACCTCCACTCACCACCAAAGAAGGGAAAGAGAGGAGATAGAGTATGGATGAGACCCAGAGGGACCAGGCAGAAAGATACAGAGTCAACATGAAGAACCCCCAGACTCCATCCTGTGTCAGAAAGAAAGCTCTGAATATTGCTGGGACTCAGGGATGATGTGGGAGCTGGATGAGCCTTTGCAGGCCACTCGATGTGTTTATTTGCATGAGCACTCCAGAGAAACTCTGTGGCTTCCTCCCAGTTTGATGTCAGCAGTGACCAACAGATCATTTGATGACCATCCTGTAGAAGTGACACCTACTATGCATATGTTTATTTTTGGTTGCCACCTAACTTAGTTAGCCCTCCTTTGAACATCGCAAGACACGTCTAAGACTCCTGACTCAGAGGATGGGGCCTGGACAGACCAATGATGTAGGCAGAGGCATGAGAAGGCATGCCTTTTCACCTGTGTCTCCATCAGACTTCGTAAAATGGTTTGCAATCTTCCTTGGAGTGAATCCAATGGCAAGACAAGTACCACCACCCCACTTCAAAGGAGGAATTAGGGCAAAGAGTAGTCCTGGAGAAACCCAGGAGCAGTAATAACATGAATTGTCCTGGTAACCAAAGTGAATGTGCTTGGTGATTGATCCCTACTTCCTGTATTTCTCTGAAGGACAAAGGAAAATTTTTTCATCTTACTCCTTTTTTTCCCCCCCAATACAGTGTAAGGAACATACTTCAGTCATCCTTGATCTCATCCATTCTCAACACCTTCACTGCTAATGACTCCTCAAGGCAGATATATTTTGGAGATAGAGCAGATAGAACTTGCTGATGGATTACACAGAGAAGTTGAGGGAAAGGCAGAAGTCAAGAATGACTTCAAGCATTTTGGTCTCAACAACTAACAAATGATGATGTCAGTTACTGAGATGTAAAGGGGGGAACAAGTATGGGTGCCTGAAATTATATTATTGACTTAGCTAATTACTGGTTATTTTCTGACTCTCCTATTAGAGTATAAGCTTCATGAAAACAGGGACTTGGTCTTGTTCATTGGTTTTTCCACTGACTAGAATAATGTTTGCAATAATGACGCCACTCAGTAAACATGTATTGAATGAATAAATCGTGGGGGTGAAAGGTAAACCCAACAGCAGTTGGGGAGAGAGATGGGTTTTAGATGGGGGAAGTATGGTTCAGTCTCTGGGAAATATTAAGTTCAAGAGTCCCAGGAGCCACTGAACCAAAAATGTCACATAGGCTGTTGGACATTGGAGCTTGGAGCTTAGGAAGGGGTCAAGGCTGAAGAGAAAAATGTCAGAGTCATCATCAATGTCACTGAGTATGGTTGATATTCAACATCATGCAACCTGATAAGGTCACCTAGGATAAGGTCTCTTTGGAGATGAGAGGGAAGATCCCTGAGGCCTGCTAACATTTAGAGATTGAGGAGAATATGAGGAGTCAGCAAAGGAGTTCATGGTTGTGTAGGAAGTGAATAGTACCGTCTCAGAAACCAGGAGAGGAAAGGGCTTTAAGAAGGCAGAGTCACACAGCTGCATCAATTCTGCTGAGAAAATGCACAAGATGGGGCTGTTCCTTCATCTCCCACTGACTCAGAAGCTCTCTGAGGGCCAGGATTTTGTTGTTGCATCCTTCTGTGCCCCCACATTGTGCCATCCCTGCCCCCATTGTGATAAGATGCCCTAGGGAGGCAGAAGCACAAAGTACAAAAGGGTCATACTGGGAAACATGAGACAGGCATGGGTCCTGGTCCCTGCTGATGACATTGGCTACCTTTGATGGAATGTGTCCTTCCTGCTTGGCACTGTGCTAGGCAGGTAGCTAATTATACCCCATTTAGTACTCACAACTCTATATTGTAATTGTATCACATCCATTTTACAGACTTCTCAGAGCCAGGATGTAGGTCAATACTAGAGAGTAGCATGCCTTACAGAGTGGGGGTTGAATGATAGACTTTGGATTCAGACAGACCTGGATGTGATTCCTGGTGTTGCTACTGATTGATGCCAAAGTCTCGCCTTTCTCGGTCTCAGTTATGATTGAATTGGATTAGAAAAATCACCATTGTTCCTTTAAGTACTACCTCCTATTATCATGGGGTTTGTTCTTTGAGGGCACAGTGCAGAAGGAGAGGTGAGTTTCTGAGGACTTCAACCCATGCTTGACAATTAGTCAATACCCAAAGGTGTATCCTGTCTGTCACCACATTGTCTGTCACCAAATTGTTTTCCCAAAGACAGAGCCAAGACAAATGACCTTTTGTTGCTGTCACTGACATGACTCCTGGAACCAGGGGACCAAGTTCAACCTCATAGTTGTTTCTCGCTCAGTGGGTGCCAGATAGTGCATAAGCTGATGGTGTGGAGGGACAGGCATTCCATTTCTGCTGGCCTAACGCTGAGTTATTGGAAGAGGTGGTTGGATGAGCAGCAGTCAAGAGTTGCCTGCCCTTTTGTGGAATGACTGAGATAAATGTATCTGTTTGTTAGGAATAATGACCAGGAACTCTTGTCATCCATCTTAAGGGAAGACAAAGATGTTTAGTCTGGAGTGAAGGGGACCAAAGGGAGGCACGGGGCTGCTTTCTGAGCATAACCATGCCTTACAATAGTCCGTGGTGCCTCCAGTTCCCTGAAGGATGTCAGGAAGGCTCTCTCCAAGGTACACTGCAGTGAAATGGAAGGGGATTTGTTTTCTACTGCTCCAGAGAATGGAATGAGGATCTAGAAGTCACTGGGGAGATTAGTTTCTGCTTAGCATGAAAGACAGGATAGCAGAGGAGCTGAGTGCATGACCTGGCTATCTGATCTTTGGCATGAAATTTGAGTTTCTGTACCTCAATTGTCTCATATAAAAAATGGGGATCAAGCATTTAAAGTGTTTAGCATTGTTTCTGGACCATGTTCTCTTTGGTTTCATTAGGTTTCATTGGCTTCATTAGAAAGAGTATTTGAAAAAAATTTTCATCAAAGATTTATTTGAGAGAGAGGAGGGAGGGGGAGAGGGAGAGGGAGAGAGAAGGCTTAGCAGATGCCACACTGAGCATGGAGCCCCACTCGGGGCTTGATAGCACAACACTGATTATGACCCTGAGATCATGACCTGAGCCAAAAACCAAGAGTCGGACGTTCAACCAACTGTGCCACCCAGAAGCCCCAGAAGGAGCAATTTCCCCAGAGTGCTCTGCCAGTGGGCAAGGCCACCCAGTCAGGGGCCAGCCTCTGAGACTGGAGGGTCTGGGTAAAGGACCACCTGATGAGGAAGGAAGCTCTCAGCACAGAGACAGTCCCTGTCTCATTCTGGGACCCAAAGTCTAAACAGTGGTTCTATGTGCAGCTCATCAAATACAGATCCCCTCTGACTCGTGCTTCCAAAACACAAGTCTTGTGTTGCTTTGCTTTGTTTTGCAGAAAAGGGCAAGAGAGCTGAAAAATGTACAAGAAATACTTTTACAAGGATTCTCAGGGTAGCAGTTTCTGAGGTATTTGAATGGGAAAAGAAAAGGGCAGAATACACTATCTCCAGCAACAGACCTGCTTTAGACTGAGTGAGGGGGAGCCTCCTGGTGCAGTTGCCTGTACTACCAAGTATCTTGCGACTGTCACTATGGCAACCCATGGCTGAGAGGCCCCGGCTGCCAGATCACAGATGGGCACAGTTAACCTTTCCCTCACGGATGACAAAGACCCAGCCATCCCAGTGGAAGCAAAACCTTGGTCTCTACTCCTCCTGAAACAAAGTAGCTGAAGAGATACCACAGCCCATTAAAAGAATTTTTGTTATAGCAACAGAACCAGCTCTTTTTTTTAATGGAAGCCCATGAAATAGGAAAGTTGTCTTAGCTGTTCCAGTCAAGGACATAATGGGGAGATTACACATCCTCCCTCTTCTGAGAGAGTTCACAAGGTACTTCTAGAGGACAGGAGGCCTTCAGGACCCCACAAGGAAGAAATACCACTGGTGTCTAATCTAATCACCATGGGAATTGGAAGAAGAAGACCCCTGAACACTGGAGGAGTCAAGAAAGACTTCTTGGAAGAAGTAGGATCTACGTTAGTCCTTGAAGGATGGAGAGGAGGTAGTGGACAAGAAGGTTTCCAAGATGCCCATGTCAGATGGGTCCTCAGAAAGTTCTCTACCCTGGACTTCCCCATCTACTTCCTGTGTCCATTTCCTTTGTCTCATTTCTCCTTGACATCTCATGCTGTCTCCACCCTTCCTCTAAGGTGATGCTTTTCTGAGCTTCTCTGACAGCTAAGGAGGAGAGTGCCTTCATCTAAATAATTCATTGATTTACTTAATGCCTATTTCTTTGAGAACCATCTGCATGAGACAAATCTACATGAGAGAAGCAGAAAGCAAAACCCAGGCCTTCAAGGACTGGCACCCTATCATACGGCCCACTCAGGGAAGCACAAGGGCGAGAAAGAGCAAGCGGCAACTATTTATTAAAAATAGCACTCCCATCTCTATAAGAATAACATATATTCACTATGGAAAAAATAGTAAAATGATGAAAGAGGTCCTCTTACTATCTAAAACACGGTTTATATTATTTATATGTAAATATTATACATAGATTTAGAATTTGCATATAAATGCGTGTTTAAAAAAAAACCCAAATCTCCGTGGCTTACCCCAACAAGAATCTATTGACCCTGCTGCAAGCCCCACTGGTTTGGGAGGTGGCCATGCTCCACATAACCACTGCACACTATTTTAATTATGCCTCTATCTGAACATAATGCTTTAGGCTTTCCGAGAAGAGGAGAAAGGAATGGAATGTTGGCCACTGGCAATTAAATGCTCCCACCTTTATGGAAATTACATTGGCTCACATTTCATAGGCCAAAGGTAGTCATCTAGCTGATTTAACATCAAGGTTGGCAAGGAGATACCACGCTTTCCTGTGCCTGAAAAGGGAGGGGGTCCCATCCTGGTGAACAGACTGCCAGGCAGTGTTCCAACATGCAAATGTGCCATATTTGTTCTACCAATTCTCCTTCCCTTAAAAGAGTTGATGTTCACTGTTCACAGTCTGGGCTAAACCTTAGGGCGGGCATCACGCTAGAGGCCACTTCGAGTCTGAAATGTCAGAAGTGAAACCAGGGTCCATAACTGAAGATGGGAGAGCCGGAAACCCAGAATCTGGAGTTACTTCCATATGTTCAGAAAGCTGTGCAGGGATAGTGTATTAGCAGGAGGGAGATCATTTCACCAACAGATGACCATGAACTCTGCACAGAGTAGAGATGGTTCAAAACAAACTTGTCTATTGAGGCTCACTTTGGTCCCTAGAGGCTTTATGAAAGGATGTCAGGGGTCCCTTCCCTCCCTAACTTCCCCAAGCCTCATTTTATTTCCTCCCTCCATGATCTCTTTACTTTTTGTACACTCTACATGACCTCTCCTTCTCTACCAGTGTCCCAGCTCCATCCTGGAGAAACTCTACAGGCTTCTGAAGTCCTGAACATGTTCCCCTGAGACTGTTCTGATGTGTCAGAGGGGCTGTTCCTATGGCACATGAGCCCACCATAGAAAGACTTAGATATTTTTGATTCTTTACAATGGAGCACCTGCACCCTTCTTCTTGCCGATTTTTCCCACCTGTGAGAAACACAGAAGGCATTGTTAAATGGTGCCTGAAAACAGAACTTGCCAGGATCTTAGATCCAAATCAGGACATAAATACCGAGTAGAGCACCATCGGTTTAAAAATCTGATTCCATGGATGTGTGGCCAGTAGTTAAATGGTTAAAGTTACATGCAAAAGAAAGGTGGTCCTCCTTCCGTTTGCTAATATAACTGGCCAAAGCCCAAGCTATTGGCCAGGCTCTGTACATGAGTGGGGCCACCTGATTTGAAAAAAGATAGGTAATAATCGATCTCTTCCCTCTCCCCGCTCCCATCCCTCCCAGGGGTAGGATTGATGCATGAACTCAAAGCCAGCCACATCAGGCCAGGACTGACAAAGTCTCTCCTCCCTCCTGCACACACGAACGCCCTCATCGTTACCATGTTGAAAGGGACTAAGACCCTAGGACTTGCATTCTGGCTTTAGAAGGAGAAAGAAACCCAATTTGGGCTTCAAGCTAAGTTTCATAATCTAGTTCTGTTCTTTCCAAGAACTCTGCATTGAGGTGTTAAGTACAAATAGGTTCTTTGTTCCCCATATAGTTTCTCTTCATGGGTACCTCTTTTGGGGGAAAAGGTGATGGAGCAGAAGATCAGAATCTGGGCAGGACACAGAGCTTACCCAGAACAATGTTAAGATCTACTCTTGACCTAACCACGTGCAGTTCAGAGATGGATGAAGGCATCACAGAGGAGGTGGCGTTGGAGTTGGGTCTTGAAGGATGAATAGAAATCTGATAGGCTGATAAGGGTACTCATTCCTCAGATTCCCTGAAAGGTGGGGAGAGGAGAACTTGGGGGAAAGTTGCCTGGGAGTTTTCCCACAGCCACAAAGGCGGACTCTGCTTCTTTGATGTTCTCACCACCTAATTCCAGTTGTCTAAGTGACTGATGGGCTGGAAGGGCCGTTTCTCGGCGGGTAAGGGATTCTGAATCTGCTGGGTTGGCAGGTTTTTGGCAGCCTGTCTATCTTGATTTGTTGCTTTGAAGGGCCATTGCTCAGAAAGCCTTTGTTATCAGCAGAGCCTGGGGCTGCTGGGTCATGTCTGTTTCTGTGCTCTATCAGGCCTGCCAAGCTTTGTTATCTTTATCATCCAGCCTTTTAGTAGCTCCAAGCCTGGAGGAAGGATGGATCCAGCTTTTTGCTGGGCAACTCTCCGCATTCAGTGTCTGATGCGCTGGAGACCCTGAGATGGGCTGCGGTCTTTGTGTTCACTGTTGGGGACTTGGTGAGTAGCCTGTGAACTCAAGAGAAGAATGAGGCACTGGATGGAGACAGTGATGGCCAGTAGGGTCGCATTGCCTTCCACGTACTCCACCTATGCGTTCAGCCACTCATGCGGCAAACATGTACCAAGCTTGGAGCCCTTTGGAGCTCGGAGGAGGAGTTCTGCCTTAGCCTCTGGTGTGATGGGGTCAAGAAGGACTCAGCCTCTAAGGACTTGGCACACCAGATATGATTGTCCTAAGGATCCAATGACTATTTCAAGGATGCATCAGCATTGTATAAATATAGAGCAAAAGAGAAGAACAGAATTATCCTTATCATTGCTCTCTGGTTCTGCAGCACAAGAGGCCTGCAGACAACTGGGGTACCTAAAGATTTGGTTCAGGTTGCCCGTGATTCACATTCCCCATATGGCTTCAGCTTTCTAGAACGCTTTTCTCCCCACCTTCTTCTTTGGCCATTCCTAAACCACCCTTCTGTCAACAGCAGACTTGATCTGGCTTCATATAGAAAACTGTTCTGAGGGGCGCCTGGGGGGCTCACTCGGTTGAGCGTCCAACTCTTGATCTCAGCTCTGGTCTTGATCTCAGGGTTGTGAGTTCAAGCCTCACATTGGGTTCCATGCTGGGTGTGGAGCTTACTTAAAAAAAGAAAAAGAATAAAAGAAGAAGCCTTTTCTGAGCCTGCTGAGTGCAATGGCACCGGCTCCCCTTCCATACTGGATTTCAAATGACTATACCTTCCAACCATTCTGTTGGGAGGGACAGAGGGCCCGCAGTGAGGGAAGGATCTGCCTCAGGCACTTCAGATGCCTGCTACAACTCACAGGGCTTTCAAACATTCTTAATGCTGTTCTCAGTTTGTTTTGTGAATGGAAATCTTATCTTTCCCACTCTATTGTAATCTACTCAAGGACAGGGCCAACACCCTTGGATGCTTTTCTTTGCTCTACATTGGCTGGCACTGTGAGAAGCTCTCAGTGTTTGTCATCACTTTATCAACGAGGCTGATATAAATGAGGCTGTTAATTTCATCTTTGGGACTTCATTTGCAATTAAATGGATGGTGATGGCTTGGTTATGGCTTAATTAATAAATTCAATAAACATGAATTAAGAATCTATGATGAGTCAGACACTGTGCTAAGCACGAGCTCCAATGAGATGAATGGCAGGTTTCCGCTCTCAAGAATTTCGTAGTTTAGTAAGAGATGAACATACGCAAACAGATATTTATAATGCCAGGGGTAATTGCTAGAGAATGGGTTTGCTTCAAGGACTGTGAAAGATTGTTAAGATTTTATTTATTTATTTGAGAGTGAGCATGAGTAGGGGGAGGGGCAGAAGGGGAGGGAGAAGCAGGCTCCCCACTGAGCAGGGGGCCTGAGCAGGGAGGCTCCATCCCAGGACCCTGAGATCATGACCTAAGCTGAAGGCAGATGCTCAACAGGCTGAGCCACCCAGGCGCCCCGGAAGGAGATTTTTAACAGGTGGAGTACCATGATCCTATTTGCTTTTCGAGAAGATAGCCTTTGGTCTGTGTCTTCGTGGGGTGCCAAGAGGGGCTACGTTGAGGCCAGGAGGGTTTTGAGATCACATGGATGGAAGAAGAGAATCTGGGATGATTTTACTGAGTTTTAAAAAGCTCTTTCCTATGAAAACAATAACAGCAAAAAAAGATATTTTAAATAGCTATCCGTGAGTATTAATTAAATTGACTACAAAGACAAGCAGAAAGGAATTCAGAGGGCAAATGGCTGAGGGCCACTTGGTACCTTCTCCATCAACATGTAATTATACTGGATTGTTGCACATTTAACCTGGGCTTCTCCTAGCAGGTGTAGAATTAACCCTTGTCAAAACTCTCTTGCACCTAACCCTGAAGTTTTGTCCTCAGCTCCCCTGGCATGCCCACATCTTACCAAGTAGCATCCCTTCCATCTTGGAGAGTCGTCCCATAGCATCCGTGGCAGTGACCACAGGCGGAGGTGAGATGGGTAGGCGTCACAATTGCAAAGCATGTCAGGTGGCTTCACAGGGTATGTAAAATGCCCCATTTGGGTCACCAGAGTCCAAAAGCCCATCTCCTGTTTCGCAGATCCCCAAACCCAGTTTCCTCAGTGTTCCAAAGTGAACTGAGTTCAGAAAGGCTGAGATAATGAAATGTTGCCCCTTCTTTAATTGACCTTGACAAACATGACCTTGAGAAATGTTGCCGGGATGGGGGCAGGGGCAGTTACTCATGTCCTCTTGCCCCACTGGTACATTGAGCCCGTTTTGACATTTCCATCGGAAGCTCAGTTATAGCTTGAATGTTGCCCGCTGAGGGAGGATCCCAGCAATGGGAGATAAAGAGGTGTGTACGTAATTGATGCTATCAGGTAGGAGGTGTCTAATACCTCCATGTCCCCTGGAGGAATTTTCCTACCCATATTCCCCGGGCAGCCCTGGTCTTCTGGTTCCAGGTCAGACAAAGTGTTTAGGAGAAGATAGTATCTGGAATGCTCATAGTATTTACTGTAGAACCGAAGAGTAGTGGCCACTGTCAAGCCTCAAAATTAATTCGATTACGGTGGTCTGTACATCCAATGGAGACTGTTCCACCACTTAAGTGAACACGCATCTGGCATGACCCAAGCGTGGGTCATGTGCCGGGCATCGTGTGCTACATCGATAAATGAGACAAGGACTCTGCTGTCCAGAGACTCGGAATTCTGTAGGAAGCAGACGCACTGGCCCATGATGACAATGCAGGGTGATGTTTTCTGTCATGGAAGCTTGTTCTAGATACGGTGGGAGCCAGGGCCAAGTGCCCTAATCCTGCCTAGGGGTCCAGAAGAGCTGGACAGAGGCCCACAAGCTTCAGCTAATCCTACTTCAGTATCTGATTTTCCCAGTGAAAGAAAATGCCATTTTTATGACTCTGTATTACCAATAACACAATTATATAGAAAAATGTGGTGTGTTTCTTTTTATGTGGATGCATTCAGAGTTGTATGAATAAATTTGGAATCCTACAGTGTCACACTGTTTCTATTTAGCATGACAACGAGATGTTGGGTACATCTTTTTTTTTTTAAGATTTATTTATTTATTTATTTCTTGAGTTGGAGAGAGTGAGAGCAAGGGAGAAGCAGAAGGTGAGAGAGAATCTCAAGCAGACTCTGTGCTAAGCCCAGAGTCCCACACAGGACTCAATCCCATGACCCTGAGATCATGACCTGAGATGAAATCAAGAGACAGATGCTTAAATGAGCCACCTAAGTGCCCCCAAACCATGTTGTTGAATATTTGGGTTACTTTTAATTATTCACTATTAAAAAACAAAACCTAAACTGACCCAACCTTAGAGATGATGCGGTAAGATCCTCTCTCTTTGCTACTGAGGGGAAATCCAGTGGATTTAAATGATTTTCCCCAAGTCCTACAAGAGCTGGGCTTGGATTTCAGCTGAAACACATTTTGGGAGGAAGGAGGAAGAAAGGTGGGTTACCTGAGAGTCAGTGAACAAGAAAGGCGCTGGGAGGACACCATGGATGGATAGTCCTTCCTGGGAGGACTCAGAAGTATGGAGGAGGGGGAATGTCAAGGTTTTGAGGACGCCAGTGCACTCATGTGAAACTGACACCAGCCCTTCAGCATGGGCGAGGTGGCCCTTCTGAAGGCAGCTTGACAGTTTGAGGGTTTGACAGTTTGACAGCATCAAGAATGCTGAGAAAACCCTCAAACAGTGTGGCCCCCTACCAGCTCACTCCTGGGAGGCTGCTGTCCAAGGGAGCTGGCATGTGCATGGGCAGTCACTGAAATGCAGTTTATAGGTCAAAAAGAGAAACAGAATTAATAGTAGAGATACATAGACAATAGATAGATAATAGAGATATATTTTTTCTTTATTATATATAAACCCTCTTTGTATATTGCATTTATTCTTTTTATAGATGATGTATTCTTTTAATATATAAAGGGATTTATTACAAGGCATTGGCTCACCCAGTTATGGTGGGCGAAGTCCCACATCTGCCACTTGCAAGTTTAGGGACCCAGTGGAGCCAGCAGCATCATTCGGAGAACCAGACGGCTGATGGTCTAAGTCCCATTCCTAGGGCAAAAGACCAAGGACAGCTCAAGCTATCAGGCAAAGACAACAGAGTCTTCTTCTCTCTACCTTTTTGTTCTGTTTAGGCCCTCAACAGAACACACGGTGCCTACTCACTTTGGAAAGGGCAATCTCCTTTCCTCCGTGAGTCAGAAAAGATACCCAGTCCTCCTCCTGTGTTAGAAAAAAAAAAAAAAAAAAAACCAGTCCTCCTCTGGTCTTGGCTCCTCTAGTCATCCAGGACACTCACAACCCTCGGGGCCACCAAATAGGTGTCGGTTTTTCCCCCCACACCAAGCAGTTCTCCACAACGCTGGCTGGGTGTCCTACAACTTAGCTCTATTCTGATACTGTCTACATAGAGGTGGCATCAGATCCCCCAGGCCAATCATGGGTCCAATCTGATACCTGTGCTTCCCACTGGTCAGTGGCAAATTGGACCTTCACACCCTCCTTCCCTGGGTCTGGACTGATTCCTTAGTGGCCCTCACAGAACTCAGGGAAACAATGAGGTTCACCAGGTTGTTAACAAGACACAGGTAAATGGCTAGTTGGAGAGATATCTGGGGAGAGGTCTGGGAGGGTTCTGAGCATAGGGACTTCTGTGTCCCCACCCGCTCCATGGAGTTGGAAGGATCCAATGAGTATGTGTTCACCAACGTGGAAACTTTAAGAAGCCCCTACTATTTGGATTTTCAGAGGCTTCCTTCCATAGGCATGATCAATTATGAAGTCAATTTCCAGACTCTCTCCCCTTTCTGGAGGGTGGCGGGTGGACCTGAAAATTCCAAGCTTCTAACCATGGTTTGGTCTCTCTGGTGACCAGCCCCAACCCAGAAGCCTTCTAAGAGCCTGCCAGCATCCCCTCCTTGGAACAGGATGTTCAGAGTGCTCTTGTCACTCAGAAAATTATCAAGGTTGTAGGACCTCTGTGCTGGGGGCCAAGATGTATATATATATTCTATTATTTTCTGCTCTTTCATGGCCAGTCTACTGATTCGAATGTAGAAAAACCCTTACGGATACACCCAGGAGTAACATTTCACCAAAATATCTGGGTACCCCATGATCTAGTCAAGCTGACTCATAAAATTAACCATCACCATATTCAGGGTTGGGGAAATGTACCAGTAGACTCTGGTGCATTCATAAGAGGTTAAGTTGTGTTCTAGGATTACCTCTTTTTTTTTTTCTTTTTTCTTTATATTGTTCCAGTTTTCAGCGGGCCCTTCCTCTCTGCTTGCATCCCTGGGACCTCACCCATAGTCTCTCCAGCGGGTTGCACCTTACCCCTCCGCTCAGTCCCTACCTCAGGCCCCCCAGACATGTATGGTGTTCTTTTCCTTCCGTCCCTTTAGCGGGATCTCAGGAGAACAAAGATGCAGATGCATAGGGCCGCTCTGCAATGTTTAATTGGAAGAATGTTCCTTCTTCTTTAAGTAAAAAAAATATATATATAAGAGTAATAAAAGTATCCATCCTCTTTCAGCCAGGAATCCCACTTGCTGGGAGTCAATAAAAAAGAAGCAGCAGCTAAAACTACCACTATTAGTATAGTACAAAACTGGTAGCAGCTTAATTAAAGTCCAGTGATTAGCAATTTAAAGTACAGTGAGGGCATGTAAGATAGCATTGGGTAGCTGCTTCTTCTTCTTTTTTTTTTCTTCAATTTGACAGAGAAATAGCACAAGTAGGCAGAGAGGCAGGCAGAGGGAGAGAGAGAGGCAGGCTCTCTGCTGAGCAGGGAGCCCGATGCGGGACTCGAGCCCAGGACCCTGGAATCATGACCTGAGCTGAAGGCAGCGGCTCAACCAACTGAGCCATGCAGGTGCCCCAGCATTGGGTAGCTTTAAAAAAAAAAAAAAATTAAGTGAGGGCTGCCTGAGTAATTCAGCTAGTCAGGTGTCTGCCTTCAGCTCAGGTCATGATCCCAGGGTCCTGGGATCAAGTTCCGTGTAGGGCTTCTGGCTCAGTGGGAAGTCTGTTTCTGCTCCCAACTCCCCCGCTCATTCTCTCTCTCTCTCTCTCTCAAATAAATAAATAATCTTCAAAAAAATTTAAAAAATAAAAATAACAAAGTGATAAGACCAAAATGACACTTGGCAAAATTCTCATGTTGTCACATTAAGCCCAAAGACTGCTTACAACTGGGTGAAAATATGTGAACACAGGGAAAAACGATCCAAAGCAAAGACACATTCTGGAAATCGTACAGGAGCAGTGATAGCTCGGGTGTGCTTTCTCTAACGTCACATTGGTTTTGCAATTAAATATAGAACAGTCCTACCACCACCACGCATTGGAACGCGGCTACTGCTGCGTGTCCAGACGCCAAGTGAAACGTGAGGCTTGGGAGCCCACCCGCCGCCCCTGGCCTTGAATGCATTTTCCTGTCTGCAGGCAGCTGGGGCCTGTGAGAGACGGAGCCCCACAGACAGTGTGGGTTTGTGCCTACAAGTCGGTTGTGTGAAATACATTGTACTTCACGCGTTTATGCCTCCTAACACTGAGAGACACACAGTTCCTTCCTGCGTAGCTTGCTCAACACTTTTGTTTTTGTGGATTTCTGTCTATGGGTTGCATCCTGAAACATGGGCTTTCTCAGACCCAGAGGACCCCAGTAAGCTCTGCTCTGAGTGTGCACCAAAGGAAAGACGTTGATCCTATTTCCATTCCAGAGTCTGCAATGCGTAAGGCAGATGAATCTCCTGGGGGGCCAGGTCACATTATGGCTATGCACGTGAGACATAGCTCCAAGCGATACCCTGAGATGTAAGTGGCTCTGAGCACAGGCCGAAAGCCAGAACTCCACACCCACCTAACCAGCTTACAGCCACAGGGCTCAGATGTGAGCACCTCAAGTAGAAGAGGTCAGGAGGGTAAAAGTCTTCTAATCCTATCTCCTGCACCTTGCACACCTCCTCCCATCTCCAGGAAGCTGCCAGCCAGCTTCTGCTTTGTCCTTGCAATGCCTACTAACTCTTCAGAGAGCATATTATTACCCCAATTGATAGATGAGGACGCTGGAGTCCAGATAGTTTAAGAACGTGCCCAAGGTCAAAGTCACACAGCTGTGCCCTTTGACACAAGGTCAAAGTAACACGGGTCCTCAATCCCAGGCTGTCTAACTCCAGAGAACCAGGCTCATAGCTGCATTATTCTGCCTGTTGAGCATAGGTCTACCTGTAACACCTGCTTCTGTCTTCTGGAGCCAAAACGAACAAGAGGGCTTGACTCTCCCCTCTGCATGCAGCTCAAGACTTCTTCTTTGCAAAGAAGTCAAATGTTTGAACATTATCAGGTCTTTCTAACATTCATTCCCACGACACCCTTCCTCCGCACAGCTGTGCACCTGCCTCCCTTCCATTATCTCTAGATCCTTTCCCTCGGCTACTAAGCACCCCCGCACCCCGCCTCACAGCTCAGCTGAGCTTGACCAAACAGACTCTCATTTCTTTTCGTAGGTACGGTTACGTCACATGGTGTCTCTGGTGGCCAGATTCTTCCAAGGATAAACCAGATGTGTAATTCTCTGCCTCAAACCTCCAACAGGAGAAATCATCCAGAAAGGGAGGGGAGAACCATTAGTGCATTAGAACAAAATTTCTCAATCTCATTTTCGTAGAAGGCTGACATTTCATTTCCCCAGAAGGGAGAAAGGAGAGGAGGAGCAATAATTGGTAAAGTTTCCAAGCGGGAAAGAAACCATTGCTGTCTCTGTCTTCCACATCCCCACTGCAAACCCCGGTGCTTGGCAGAAATTGGGGGAGGCGCGGCGTTGTTTGACTATTACCAAATGATGGTGATACACTCCGACCTTTTGATGGGAGCCCCTCCACTAGAACTGAGTTCATACTAACCTTGGAAAGATCATGAAGGAAAACAAAGGGCTCTAGACCAGCAACCAATCAGAAGAGACACTTGGCCCATCAGGAAGGATGCTTGTGGATAGAATACAATGTTTATGACAATTTTTTCGTGCAGTTAAAAGAGAAAGTAATTCGTATCAACAATGTTGTTTCGTATCACGGTGTGAGATAATATTATTGACAATCGTGTGTTTAGGTGGTAGTACCCAGCTCAATGATTTCAAGTTCTTCATTCTATCTGTTTTTCATGCACCTGATTTCTCCCAAATTGGAAAGCTCTAATTCTCAGTGGTGGGGTGTCAAAGCGAATGGCAGTGGCAAGTAGCTGCTTGTTCTTAAGAGAATTGGGAATAATTGGATCAAAAATGGACTGGAAACATTTCTCATGGGCTCAGGCAGTTAAGCATCTCACTCTTTTTTATTTTTTTAAAGATTTTGTTTATTTATTTGACACAGAGAGAGAGAGAGAAAGAGAGAGAGGACACAAGCAGGTAGAGTAGGAGAGGGAGAAGCAGTCTCCCCACTGAGCAAGGAGCCTGAAGCGGGGTTTGATCCCAAGAACCTGAGATCATGACCAGAGCCAAAGGCAGACACTTAACCAACTGAGCCACCCAGGCACCCCTTTTGCATGTGATTTTAAAATAGCATGCCACCGAGTCACTTCTTGACAAATGAAAAGAAAATCAGCAAGTCATGGAAAAGAAAGCTTTCAGCAAATGAGCCATTTGTATCCAGTTAGGTTTTCCTGGAAAATCCTGAGGTTTTATTTTTTGCCCTTAAAATTATGACATTTTATCCCTAAGGTGATATTTCAATATCCCTAAGGCATATTTCACACTGAAGATAATGAATAAATCATTGAGAAACACCACTTGAAGCAAAGCTCTTGAAGTTACCCAAAGATACCAATTTCCCATTAGTCAATTTCTCTCATTGTATTTATTGAATAATTGTTGCGAAAATCAAATGGTTCTCTATGGCTTAAAGACAAAATAAAATAGAACTATCCTTTACCTACCCCTCAACAACTCTAATTCTGTTTCTAGAGGTAACAACTTTCAGTTTCTTTCATGCCTTTTTTTTCCCCCTGGTGTTTACTTCTACCTTGCTAAGGAACATACAGTCTTTGATTTTTTTTCTTTTTTCAGCTTTTAAATATCGTCCCTTGAACTGCCATTGCAGATGACGAGAACTGAGCCCTCTGAGTCTCCCTGTCCCTAAAGACACAGAGACGACCCCTCCCTCCTTCTTCCAAGGGTAGCTTTATCTTGCCTTGGGTATATGCATTTTTATTGTTTAACATATTTTTACTATATGACTGTTATTTCATAGTTGAGCTAGATGTTCCTTTCTTGAATATTATTTTAATTTTTTCTGAATCTCTTGTTGGCCTCGTTTTCTGAGCATCCATCACCGGTTCATTCCTGAGTTCTCTACCAGCTGTGTGCATCCTCTCATGGTACGTTTCAACACATTAGCAAGTCCTATGGTTTATCCCCACCTGCTCTGGAGCCTTCCCCTCTCGCCTGCTCCAACCAGAACTGGTTGTTCTCTATCCCTGATGCCCCTGGGAGCTCTCCTAGGGCTGCTTGTATTTTTCACCTGTTACCAGGAGTCTCTGTTTTCCGGAATCATGTTTTATGTTTTTCTCTCTCTTTCTGTTTGCTGCTTTGTTTTTAAAGGATTCCTCTTCTTGAGCAAGTGGGCCAGTGGGCACAAGAGATAAAATAGGTCAGACGTTTCAGAGCTAAGATATGCACATTCCACACCAACATCGGATTAATAATGTGGTTAGCTACAGAAACTAAGTGGCAATTTTCGCTCAGAATTCTGAAGGCACTGTCATCTGGCCTCCGGGTTATTGTTATATAAGATGTTAATTGAACAGTTACATTTTCCGTTACATTTCCTGATACTGATGTATAAGACTTCTCTCCCTTACTCTCCCTCCCCTCCCCATTGTCCTCCTTCTTCTTCCTAAGTTCCTCTCACTTGCCCTGCCTGCTTCCTCTCTCCCTCTCTCTAAGTCCCTCCCTTCTCCTCTCCAACCTCCTCCCTTCTCTTCCATCTTCTCTCTCCCTGCCTCTTGCTCCCTCCCTTTCTGTCTCTCTCCCCCCCACCCTGTAAGTCCCTCCCTCCTCCTCCTCCTCCTTCTCTCTCTCTCTCTCTCCCTCCCTTCTTCTCTCTCTCTCTCTCTCTCTCCCTCCCTCTCCCTCCCTTCTTCTCTCTCTCTCTCTCTCATTCTCTCTTTCTCTCTTTATAAGGATACATCAAGACACATACTTGGTTTGCCTTTTCAGTCTGGAAATACGTGGTGTTCTAATGATAGAGTTCTTCAAAGCATCTTCCAGCCATTTTCCCAGACCCCTCCTATTTTCAGCTGTCTAACCCTACCAAACAGATCCCCTCTGTTTCTCATTTCTTTTGGCTTTCTACTCTCTTTGGAAGGGAGTCTCTCAACATCCTCTTCCAAAATTTATATTGAATTTTTCATCTTCCATCATATTTTTAACTCCTTAAAGCTTTTTATTTCTCATCGAATATTCCTTTTTTATAGTATCCTGTTTCTGTTTCACAGTGCAGTATTTTCTCTTGTGCCTCTATGGAGATACATAAAAGGATTTTTTTAGGCTTTTCTTCACCTGCCAGTGTGCTAATGCTTCCTCTGAAAGTTTTCTTTTCTGCTTTATCATGTCTCTGATGATTGAGGTTTTCCTCCGGGGCTTGGTGACCCTTAATGGCAAGCTGCCAAGCTAATAGGAATCTGTATGTCCTGAGCACAGCTTTGGACTAAGGCATTCTGGGGAAAGTTGTTTTGATGAGTGGTTTCCTACTATCAATTTCAGTCTACCCTTTCTTTTGGTGAATCCATGTTGCTGAGAAAAGATTTTGCTGTCTCCTCCCAGAGGTGTAGCCTGACTGGCAGCCTTCTGTGAGCCAGGGGAGGAAGGAACCCGAGTGCTCTTGACATTCAATACATACCATACTATTTGTCTTTCTGTTTTCAGTATCCATCATTATGATACACAGAATATTTTCACCACCCTAAAAAATTACCTATCTGATGCAGCAGCCCCTTATCCCTCCCGACCGTGATCTGTTTACAGTCTCCTAGTTTTGCCATTTTCAGAATGCCATCTTTTATGTAGCAATAGACATTTAGACTCATCTATGTTTTTGCAAACCTTGAGAGCATTTCTTTTTTTTCCAGGTATATTGAGATGTAATTGACAAATAAAAACTGTATATATTTAAGATATGCAAACTAATGTGGTTTTTAAAAATATGATTTATTTATTTGAGAAAGAGAATGGGGAAGAGGGGCAGAAGGAGAGGGCCAAGCAAATTCTGCGCTGAGCACAGAGCCTGATGATGGTGTGTGGGGGGGGGATTTTATCAAAAGCTTTTTCTGTATTAATTAATATGATCATATAGTTTTGCTTTTTTGCCCATTAATAAGATGAGTTACATTAATTAATCTACAAAAGTTGAACTAACTTTGCATCCCTCCATGAGCCCTACTTGGTCATGACTAACTTTTTTATATGTTGCTGGATTTGATTTCCTAATTTTTTTTAAGAGACTCTTTTTTTTTTTTTTTAAAGATTTATTTATCTATTTGACAGGCAGAGATCACAAGTAGGCAGAGAGGCAGGCAGAGAGAGAGGAGGAAGCAGGTTCCCTGCTGAGCTGAGAGCCAGATTCCGGGCTTGATCCCAGGATGCCGGGATCATGACCTGAGCCAAAGGCAGAGGCTTTAACCCACTGAGTCACCCAGGTGCCCCTGATTTGCTAAATTTTTTAATGGATTTTATATCTACATTTATGAGAGATAGTGATCTATGGTTTCACTTTTTTGTAATGTCTTTATCAGATTTGGTATTAGTTTAACACTGATCTCATACCCTCTGCTTCCATTTTCCAGATATTGGGATATTGGTACTACTTCTTCCCTATATATCTTACAGAATTTTCCAGTGAAACCATCTGGTACTGGTGTTTTCTTTTGTGGAAGGCTTTCAAATATTGGTTCTATTTCTTTAACAGATATAGGAAAATTCATATTATCTATTTCTTCTTGAATTAGTCTTTATAGTTTGTATCTTTCAAGGACTTGCTCAGTTTCACTCAAGTATCAAATGTCTGGTCTGTGTAGTTGTTCCTACTATCCTGTTATTCACTTTCTTTATGTCCGTGTGATCGGGAGTGTTGACCCCTCTCTCATTTCTGATATTAGTAATATGTGTCTTCTCACTATGTGTGTGTGTGTGTGTGTGTGTGTGTGTGTGTGTGTGTGTGTTAGTTTAGCCTGCTGGAGGTTTATCAGTTTGTCTTTTCAAAAAAAAAAAACATTTTTTGTTTTATTGATTTTCTCTATTGTTATTCTGTTTTCAAAAAGTCAACATAAACCAGCTATTCCAGGATCTCCTATGATGCAAACTAAATTGTGGTGTGATTTCGAGCAATTAATGGAGAATAAGAAGGCAACTTTATTTTCTCTGGGAGATGGGAACATTCTCCTTCGAGGAGCATAAAGCCCATGAAGAAGGAAAGATAATCTTAAAACGTTCCTCGATTCTTCAATTAAAGGTATTATATTTATAAAGTCATAAAAAATCAGCATGATACCTAACTGTAATTTCAAAAGGAAATACATTATAATAAAATAATATTGTTTCAATATATAAGGATTTTGTGTTTTTTTTTTAAAGAAAATGTGTTTTTTATTGTGGTACAATATATGTGACATAAAACAGACCATCTTAACCATTTCCAGGGGCATTAAGTACATTCACACTGCTATCCAACCATCACCACCACCGATCTCCAAAAATTTTTCATTTCCGATCTGAAACTCCATACCCATTGAACAATAACTCTCTATCCTCAATAACTCCCTCCCTAGCCCCTGAAGGCCACCATTCTACTTTCTTGTCTCCATGAATTTACTACTCTAGGTAATCATACAGTATTTATCCTTTTGAGATGGGTTTATCTCACTTAGCGTGATGTCTTCAAGGTTCATCCACATTGTGGCGTGTGTCAGACTTTCCTTCCTTCTTAAGGCTCCACAGTATTTCATTGTATACCTATTCATCTGTTGATGGACACTTGAGTTGCTTTTACCTTTTGGCTATTGTGAATAACACTGCTATGAAAATGGGTGGACAAATATCTCGTCAAGTCTCTGCTTTCAATTCTTTGGAGTATATACTCAGGAGGAGATTTTGCTGGAGCCTTTGGTAATCCTATGTTAATTTTTTTGAGGAACCACGATACCATCTTCCATGGTGGCTGTACCATGTTATATGCCCCACTAGCAATGAACAAGAGTTCCAAGTTCTCCAAATCACTGCCAACACTTATTTTCTGCCTTTTTGATAATAGTGGAATGCCTTGTGCCTTGTGTGGTTTTGACTTGCATTTCCTTAATGACGAGTGACACTGAGCATCTCTTTATGTGTTTCTTGGTCATTTGTTTATCTTCTCTGGAGAAATGCCTATGCAAATGTCTTTTGTCCATTTTTAATGCTGTTGTTTGGTTGTTGCTGTTGTTATTTTTGAGTTATAGGGGTTCTTTATAAATTATGTAATCCATTATGATTATTTCTCCCATTCCGTGGGAATGCTTACTCCTGACTACATTGGGATACAATTTTGTGTAGGATCACCATACACAGAGCAGTTACCAAGGAAGATTAACACATGCATGTTGAGTGGACAACGCAATGGTCACTGGTAAACTTTTGTTGATGACATGGTTTTCCAAAACGGTGAATACTTGGTGAAGTTCTGAACCAAACAATGTTTTTTTAAAAACATCATAGCTGTTACATGCTTGGAACACTGATTAGATTAAAGCTATGCAGATACTTTGTGGTTTTTATGTAAAATAGTTATTTCTCTTTTTTTAAGGTTTATTTCTTTATTTTAGAGAGAGAGTGTGTGTGTGCTGTGTAAGAGGGTGGAGGGGCAGAGGGAGAGAATCTTCCAAGCAGACTCCACCCTGAGTGCAGAGCCTGATGCAGGGACTAATCCCACAACCCATGAGATCATGACCTGAGCTGATACCAAGAGTCAGATGCTCAAACCAATGGAGCCACCCAGGTGCCCCAAAACAGTTATTTCTAGATTCAGATAATTACAAATTGATTTTTCACTTGAAAGTCAGCCAGGACACTCCAGAGTCACATGAGAAGTCGGGATGAGTTTTTGTTTTTAGAGTGTTTCATGGATCACGGTATACCTAGCTTTTCTTGACCTCACACACTAAATAATAGTAGTATACAACAATCACTAATACAAACAGAAATGTAACCCACAGTTTTCCAAAATATCCCACAGAGAATCACTGCCCTGGGGAGAAATTCTTAAACATGTCCACCAGGAGACAAGCCTAAGAATGTTCAGAGCTGCATTATCATAATAGCAAAACATTGAAAATAACCCAAGTTGTCATCAAAAGAAGAATAAATGTAGGTCCTACAACGTAGGGTTATCCAGCAGGTGATAAGGAATGAATGTGAACTATATCAAGACGGACACATTTAACAGACATATCCTTGAACAAAAAAAAAAAGTCAAGGAAAGATGCACACCGTATGACATCAACTATTCAACACTTTGAAATATGCAAAACAATATTATGCATTATTTAGAGATAAGTAAAGCCATGCATGGGAATGATGGTGATTTCGGGAGTAGTGGCAATCTGGGGCACCTGGGTGGTTCGGTTGGTTAAGTGTCTGCCTTGGTTTCAGTTCAGGTCATGATCTCTCAGTTGTGGGATCGAGCCCCGCGTTGGGCTCTGTGCTCAGCATGCCTCATATTCTCTCCCTCTCTCTCGCACTCATCTCCTCTCAAATAAACAAATAAATAAAAAAAAGAAATAAACAAATAAAGAAAATAAAGGGGAAAAAAGAATAATGGCTATATCTTGGGGGTGAGAGGAGAATGAGATTAGGGAAGAAATATTCCCAATTATTATTCCTAATATTTTATATCATAAGCTGGGCAATAGTGACACAGAAGGTCAATGGGCACCTTACACTTTTTATGTCTAAAATGCTTTTAAACAAAACCCAAAAACAACGGCTCATGTAGTTTCTGCTTCCAGAGAAAAATGGTTTGAATCCTGGCTCTTTTACTTACAAGCTGTGTTATGTTGAGCAAATTTACTGGACTCTCCTAAAGGTTAGTTTGCTTTTCTGCAAAATGGGGATAGAAATGGTAGAAATAGAAGCTACTACATAAGAATGTTATAGGATATTGAAACAAAAGGGCACATTTAAAGCTCTTAGCTTATTGTCTTGTTCTAGAGCAAGTGCACCTTTGTTCCAAACAGGAATAATCTTTTTAAATATGCCTCATAGGGTCTCTGTGATTTTTTTAAAGATTTTATTTATTTGAAAGAGAGAGAGACATCACAAGTAGGCAGAGAGGCAGGCAGAGAGAGAGGAAGGGAAGCAGGCTCCCTGCTGAGCAGAGAGCCCGATGCAGGGCTCGATCCCAGGACCCTGAGATCATGACCTGAGCCGAAGGCGGAGGCTTTAACCCACTGAGCCACCCAGGCGCCCCAGTCTCTGTGATTTTTAATAAACAATCTCGTCCTACCCACCATCTGATTGGTGTCAAAAGACAGGTATGGAAGCACTGAATAGATGCACTCTGGTTCCTTGTCAGATAACTCTGTTGTCCAAAGCCTATCAAAATCCAGTTTATGAGAACAGATATTTATGGAGGATTGCCTGAAGACCATGCTCCTCACCTATTCTCTAGAAATGATAAATTTTACTCTTGGATCTACTCACCCCATCTGAGAGCTGCATATCTGAATGGCATCACTCTGACTGTTGTCAAATTTACTGGGCAGAATTGAACTTTGCTGTTCCGATATTGGCTTGCACTGAAGGATGTTGTAAGACGCAACCAGGCAAACTTTGCTCTTGTGTTTATTGCTGGGCTGGAGTCCAGGATGTTATTCTTTGAACCAAAAAGTGTTTTCTTTATGAAGACCCAAGGGAGAAATTTTTCTTAGGTCAGCAAGATGAGAGCGATAGACAACGGGGTTGTCTTTATCTCATGGACAATCTGGATCTTTTAACGGAGCATGTTTCCCTACTTGCTTTAGTCTCCAGAAAACACTCAGCCCCATCTGTGGCCCATCTCTCGTCCCTCTATAAAACAATGTGGCACACATTCCTGAGAGGTAGGTAGATTTACCCTTGGATTGTTTCTTTGACCCACATTATCTCTCTGTCCCGGCATTTTCAGTGATTTATTTTCCAGGTATTTTTGGAAGCTGCCTCTTGTTTATGAAACAAGATAAGAAAAGAGAAAATGGGAAAAAATGAGGATAGAATCAAGGAAAGTGGGGTATCAATAAGGAATCAATCAAGTAGGCAAAACTGTGTCTCGTTTATTACTTTTGCATGTCCCAGAGCACCTTGTATTGAACTTTACAGCTAGCATATGGTTAGTAAATGTTTGTTGCAGTAACAAAAAAAAAAAAAGAAAGAAAAGAAAAGATAAGATCTATCAGAACATCCCTTTTCCTGCTTGTGCAGGGCCATAAGTTTGGGCTAGACACAGGGGAGGTTTGATAAGCCACAGAGAAGCAAAAAAGGATAATTTTATGTCTTTTGAGTGATACCTGGCATTTCCTGAAGCCATATCCTAGCCAGTTTTCAGGCTCACTCCAATCCATCTCCCTTACGAAAACATCAACTGTAGACAAACATGTCTCTCTCCTGGGAACTCCTTCAGAACCTACCACCTCTAAGAACACATTTAAAATTTATTTAAAATAAAAATAAAACTTGTTTTATGACAACTTAGCTTGAGATGTAAAGATGATTGATGATAGATAAGAAACAAAGGAAGGGAGGAAGGGAGGAAGGAAAAGAGGGAAGGAAGAAAGAAATCTGAAAGAGAAAAAAACCATGCTTATGGATATTTATTTGTACTCATAAGCATATTCGTAATCATATGTTAGTTCAATATTCATTTTTAAACAGATAAATGAAAATCTACTTCATTGACTCTTTTGACAAACTTGCATTAGAACTCTGTTCGCACACAACAATATGGATGATTTTCGAATGTGTTATGATTCGGGAAAAGAAGCCAGACTGAACAGGCTACAGCCCTTTGATTCCATTTATATAACTTTCCAGCAAACGCAAAGCCACACGGGTGGAAGGGCTGGGAGTGAGGTTGTCGCCGAGCGGAACTGGGGGGTAAGGGAACTCTTATATATTATGATTGTGTGGGGCTGGTCACATGACTCTACAGGGTTGTCAAAACACTCGGAACTGCACCCTCCAAAGTGTGGATTTTACTATTTGTGAGTTACGCATAAATTAAAATGATGAGGAAAAACTTTGTTCAGCATCCGCTGAAAGTACTAAGTAGATTTTCCATTGACATTTGCCATGTCAGTTAACCCGGTTTCTAGACCATCTGCTCCTCTTTGTGCTCACAGTAGAGACTGATAATCAATTATGACATTTTTATTTCACTCTGAAGCAAGACAGGGGCTCGTGGAGAATTTTCAACAGAACACCCCAAGCAGCCACCCACAATCTTTTGGAACTGGCGTGAGATAAAACCTATTTGCTGCCTGAGAAGTGTGTCATTCCAAACAAGTTCTATCATGTGTTTAGTTATACCTACTCTAAGCACAGATAACACTTAAAACGTTAACTTACCTTCGGGTGACTAACTTCATCTCCTGTATCTTCATTTAGTGCGTACGTAATTTTTAAAAGGCAACTGTAAATATCAGCACAGGATCCCATTTTATGAGCTACATCCAGACTCATCATTTTCAGACAGGGTGCCTCTAGCCTTAAAAGTAGATCACATCACCATGACACGAGGAAGAAGATCTGGGGGCAGAGCAGCTGGGTGTGACAGCCTGCTGGATCCTTCACAGCCGTGGAAACAGAGAATGTAAAGATGGACAGGAAGTATTAAAAGAACAAATTATAATAGATCTCATTTGAGGCTGGATTCCATGCTGGACATAGAGTGGTAAGCCACAGAAATAAATTCCCTGCCCCTTGGCTCTGATAATCCAACGGAAGTGATTGACATTAAGGAACCATCCGTATAACTAAACAGATTTTGTATATGCTATGAAGGAAAGGTACAGTGACAACGGGAACAATACAGCAGAATTAAATGAGACAGGTGGGGGGGCGGGAGCCCAGCAGAGTTCTTTTTAAGACGTGGTTAATAATCGTTTTTTTTTTAGGATTTTATTTATTTATTTGACAAAGAGAGGCACAGAGAGAGAGGGAGGACAAGCAGGGGGAGAGGGAGAGGGAGACGCAGGCTTCCTGCTGAGCAAATAGCCCTATGCAATAAGGGGCTCGATCCAGGACCCTGGGATCGTGCCCTGAGCCAAAGGCAGACACTTAACAATTGAGCCACCCGGGAACCCCAAGATGTGGTTAATAATCTGAAGGCTGTAGCAAACAGAGGCATTGACCAAGTGGGATGGATGAAGACACCCCAGGCAGAGAAGACTGTGCTCAGATCTAGAAGTGGGAAAAAGTATAGAGCTCTGGCTTAATGGGAGACCACTGGTGTTATAGGAAAACATTATCTTAGGAATAGGGTGATGCAAAGTCAGGCATGAGGGGTGGGCATCAACCAGGTCCCACGGGCCCCCTTAGCACACTCAGAGGATTTTAAGTATATCCTAAGAACACTGGAAAGCCACAAAATCAAGATGGATCATCTCTAACACTCCAGGCTAACATCCATGACAAAACTTCAAGAAAAAAAAAACAAAAAAAGATCTGATGTACTCTCTAAGATAAAATAGAATTAAAAACTTACCAGCATGAGCTTACATAATATTTTACGCCTACCATATGGGCATCATTTGTCACAATGTGTCAATAAGGTATTTACATGTGTCTTTTCTGCTGCACCAAGAGCTTCTGGCAATTAGCAACTACATCTTGTAAATTACTATGTCTTCAGGATCTGAAACTTAGTAGGTCCTCAATAAATATTCGTTGAATTGAAATAAATTAAATAAATAAGATAAACAAAATGTTTAAGCATGCAAATATATAGCATTCCAAAGCCAATTTCATGTATTAATTCCCTGGTATGTCCAAAAGTAACTAAGAAATGCAAAGTTGCAGGTGCATCTGCCTAAGGATAAAATAGACTTTTTGGAGTTGTCATGAATAGATGCTGATCAGAATTACTCCGAGAATCTTCTGTCATGGTTCCAGCAATGTGGAGAAAAACAAAAGACAACACGGAGATAAAATGACAGGTTACAAAGCATTATTTTTGGAATTCGCTCAAAGCCACGACAAACAGAGTCAGAAGACGAGAACAGCCAACTTGTGATAAAATTTCTCCTCTATGGACCAAGAAGGAGTCAGGGAAGGTAATGACAGCCCACAGCAGAGAATGAATCAAGCCAAACTTCCAAAATAGGGAAAGGTGTGTGAAGCAATGGCAAAATTTTACAGTGATCCCTCAAACTTAAGCATTAGCAGAAAGCAAAATGAGATAGACACAGCAAAAGGAAGAAGTTACTGGCAAGGTAACTGTTACAGGTTGAACTGTGTCCCCCTAAACTTCACATTTTGAATCCTGACCTCCAAATGTAACCTTATTTGGAAATACAGTCTTAGCAGAGTTCGTCAAGTTAAAATGAGGTCATCCACATGGTCCCTAACCCACTATGGCTGGGGTCCCTCATAAAAGGGGAGGTTTAGATGTGGGGACACCCGCAGAGGGACGATGCCAAGTGAAGAGACAGAGAGAGAAGAGAGTCATCTGTATGCCAAGGAGAGAAATGGGGAGCAGATCCTCGCCCAGAGCCCTCAGAAGGAGTCAACCCCGCCAACAATTGCTCTTGGACTTGCAGCATCCAGAACTGTGAGAAAATGCATTTCTGTTATGTTCCCCAGTCTGTAGTAATTGGTTAAGACGGCCATAGTAAAGTAATATGGTAATCAACCTGAAAAGTCCTCATTTAATAGAGGATTCAACAAGTAAACAGGGAGAAAGGCACTTGAATGAGTAGATCAATGGGATAAAAGAGGTCTCCTTGGGCTCATGTTTGCATGAGGCAAGTTTTTCTGATAGAAACTCAGTTACCAGAAATACACAAGGTTGGAGCCTCGAGTGAGAACATAAACTAGTGACAAGGAATGGTAATAATAGGTCTTCACATGTGCCAGGCACAGTATCGTGCATTTTACGTGAGTTATATGCCTTGATTTATCCTGCAAGTAGGTTGAATTCACTTACAGATGAAAATGCTGATTCTCAGAGAAGTTTGGTTTCCTTGCCTAAGGTCAGACAGCAGATAGAGACAGCAAAGATTCCCCTCCTGCCTCTGGCAGGGTAAGGAGGAAAGTAACCATTGTGAAAGTAACCATCACAAGGACCTGTTCTCCAGAGGGAAAGACACTAGCAGAGCCTCATCCCACTCAAAGGAAAGACATAGTTCCAAGGCCAGCCCTCTGTCATTTCCTCTCTCACCTAATAGGTGAAAATAAAAGCTAAGGCAAATTTTTAAAGGTCATAACCCAGGACACAGACACACTGAAAACTGAGATTTACTCCTGAGAATCTAGAATGCTCTCTTATTGCTTATTGTCTCATCAGCAAACCTCCAATATAATAGCATTTTACAGCTAAAAGATTTGCAAGGTACAGACTCTATTTCAGGAGGAGTTCTTAGGGAAGCCCAAGGACAAAAGAGATGACAAAAACAAAATAAATAGAGGAATATAAAGCTTCTGGTACCTGTAGCTATAAACCAACTCCTAGCCAAGTTAACATAAAACCTCTGTCTCTCTGTCTCTCTCACACACACACACACACACACACACACACACA